>QOCX01005049.1:1338-12345 GCA_005959815.1 Sarcophaga bullata | reverse complement strand
TATAGATCAACGAAATATGTAATCAAACCATTTACATTTGTGCTATTTTATCTTCATATTCATTGCGCTACAATTTGAATATCCCATAGCCATAGTTTGCTTATGGTATAAGACCAATGAGTACTTAGCATATTGCATAGCTGCAGTTGACAAACAGACTTTCATTGTTTTGCAAACATTTGAAACACATTTTACACTTGGTCGTTTAGTCTTTTTTATTCTATTGAGGATATCGGCACACTTTGAACGACAGATTTATAAGACTTTTTATGGCAATAATATTTACTTTCAGAGTTTTTGCCAGATGAACTCTTTTGAATGGAACTCGTCGAAGATATATTTTTTCATATTTCAATCTGTTCCAGATATTTGGGCTGGTACTAGGCTTCGGCGATTTCTTGTTCCATTGTTATGTGTGGGTTTTATGTGGAAGTCTAAATTTTTTTGAACTTACTTAACTTAAAGTCCACTCCAAATTATTTCAGCGTGTTTTAAAGACAATTTTTGACTCAAATTAGCACAATTTTTCTTTTAAACTTTAGCTCGTATATTGCCATCAAAGATGTTCAAAATTTGATATCGAAATTAAGGGCTGTAATAACCGCTTTACCAGGAGAGTAGTTCCAAATTTAGTTGATAGTAACCGTTTTAATTTAAAAGGCATTTAAAGCACTTTAAATGTAAAGACAATAGAAAATTCATGACGTTTACAGTCATGCGGCCTGTCTTCCAGCTGATGCCTTATTCTCGCAGATCTATTCCATTGTATGTATTGCATCCTTTTGCAGCCTTTTGGGTTCAATCAATTGAGTTTTATTTTTTTGTGATAATTCTAATGGAAATTAGAGAATTATTGCCGTTAAAATTCAAAAACCTTATAAAATGCTTCTAGAATGATTCAGGTTTCATTTGGCATATAAAGTTACAGGTGATACTTATTTCGGTTAATGTTTTGTTGTATGGTTTTTTTAATCGTTTACTTATTAAAACACAAAAAAAGAACAAAAAAAAAATTAAAGTCAATGAAATTTTGAAAATGGAAAATAATTTTTTTTGGAAATAATTATTTTGCCATAAAATGAGTCACAGTGATAATAAATTTAAAATTTTGTTTTGTTTTTTGTTATCAAAAGCAATACTAAAAGATAAAATAATAAAACAAACCAGTTCAAATTTCTTCAGAAGTTCTTAATCATAAAATTACTGTGATTGTATTTGATTACTTACACAAATAATAGGGAGAATATAAAAACAAAAAAAAATAATTTCGCCATTAAGTTGTAAGTTGAAGTGTTTTTACATAATGTTTGTTGTTCAAACAAAAGTAATATTTTGTTAAAAGTGTAAAAAAAAATTTAATTTTATTTCAACAATAATTCGAATCGAAATTGAAGAAAAAAAAAACTTCCTTTAATTTTTATTTAAATTTGATTTTTTTTTTTTTTATTAAAATTTAAACCAAAATGTTATTCACTGTTTTACACCTGCTTTTGCATATTTCTCAATTAAATTGAAAAAAAAAAATGACAAATAAATTTAAACCAATTGTAGCATAATACGCAACAGGCGAAAAAAGAAAAAAATAAAGCAACAAAAATTTCAATAAATAAGAAATAAAGACAAACAAACATTTTGTAAACTTTATTTTATACCGCTTAAACAAGTTTTGATTTTTTTCTTTTTTTTACCGTCAACATACAGTTTTCGAAATATATAACTCACTAGCTTTAATTAACTGATTGCGATATTTTTTTTTTCTACAAAAAAAAAAAAAAAAAAAAAAATCATAAATTCGAAAGAAAATTATTTTACGGCATACAATGTGTAGCATAAAAGTAATTCTACTTGTGTTAATACAATAAATTTCAATAAAATTATACATCGTTAGAATCATTAATCAAAGGCGTTTATTTATGAAATATATTGAGAAAACAATTCATAAATTTTAAATAAAAAATTATTTTTTTTTATAACCAGAAACTAAATTCAAAACCACCCATTTAAGCGTTTTTCAAACAAAGACTTGAATTTTCTTTCGAAAAATAAAAGACCTTGAGGAAACGAACTCAATGTTTGTAAACAATTTTTATTTCAATTTAAGTAACCCTGCCAATGTTTGCTTTGCTAGACAATGGCAATAATAAAAGCATAATACATACAAAATTGTCATTACAACCCCTCAGTCGGATTAAGGCCTAGCTTCTCATCACACCACTTATGTTTTGTGTCTTAATTTTATATAATTAGTGGCGGGACCTAGCAGTTTTAAAGTCGACTCCGACGACAGATTTTTTGAGAAAACTTTTCATGGCATATTGTTTTTACTCTCCAGGGAGTGTTTCTTGCCAATCCAATCTGCTGGTAGAAGCCACCCGAAGAAATATTTTTTTTTCATATTTCGTTTTTGATGTCGACGGGGAATTTTCGAACCCTTGCCTTTATCTAATAAGTCAACAGCACTATGACTACTAGACTACGGCTACTTCAGACTAAAAAAAGTAAAAAATACGAATATGATGTATTGAATAATAAAATTTTCGAAAGAGAATTGAGGATTTAATGAAGAAAAAAGGAGTTGCAAGAAGATTTTAAAGTCCAACATAAAGCTTACCTCCTTGAAAATAACTAAGAACTTTGAGAATAATTTTTGAATGATTGGGAATTTTCTCCTTTGCGATATTCTTCATCTACGTTTTGAAACGCAAGTCTTTTTTCCAATATAATTTGTTGGCGATTTAATATCGCAAATACTATGATTGTGAGTTTGTTTTACCGTTGTATTCGTGTAAATCCACGAAAAATTTAAGACAATTCAAGAAGACAGTTGCAAATTTACTACAGGCTTCTTTATTCTTTATCAGCATCAAGCAAGATTCATAGGCATCATTTCGCCAACAATTTCAGATTGAATGCGAAGATCAAAATCCTTTATTTTACCTGAGCATATACGATCTTTCACCCCAACCTAACAAGTTATACCAGTTGCTGTTGAATAGTCATGCATACATAATTCGTCCATTACAACCTGCTGTAAGGATTTCGACTCCGTTTTACACCGAACCCTATCGTTGATGTATAATTTTATAGCATAAGGTGGTGGGCTGTTACAGTCTAAAGTCGACACAAAACCGACAGATTTTGAGAAACTTTTTCATGCAATTTTATTTACTCTCCCAGAGTTTTTTCCTAGAAATCTGCCCTGAACAGGATGTCAGCCGAAGAAATTTTTAATAAATCGTTTTTAATGAATGATGACTGGCCGGTGCTTGACCCATGTCCTCTAGTCTCATAAGCCAATATATTAGCTTTTAGACTACGACGTCTGTAACTCAGAAATTAGATAAAATAAGGTTTTCCGCTTTGGGTATAGAAATATGCAAAAATATTTTTTAAATTGTAATTAAGGGAACGCATCCATACCAAATTATTTTTGCCCACACTTTACCATCAACGAATTAAAAGCAGAAACATTAAATGGTCTGGGAGCGTACGGCAAGAAGTGTTGACAAGTTTGAAATTTATTCGGGAAAACAATTGAATACGAACTGGTGTTTGGAAACATATATAAGAAAATCTCAACTAAATGTGAATAGAAGTTAGGATTTTGTTATGATTATTTATTTTCAATAGGCCCCAATATCCTAGAGCATACTGCTGGCTAATGTAAGATATGATTTGCTCCAAAAGTCGCGCCACCAGGTATGCTCTTCCACAAGCTCTTTATATGACTTTCGACCGAGTATTCTTGGATTATATTTTGAAAATACAGTTGGCATTGTCGTTAAAATCTCAAAACCAAAGTCAATTGAAAAATTTGCTTATAAGTGTACGGCAGCAAATATCAACAGAATAACAACTGGTGCCTTTCAGTGTCAAGTAGGTTAAATACAGGGACATAAGATTATTCTGATTTACTGATTTGTTCTTAACCTTAGCAGTAAAATGAAAAAAGAAAATGAAATAATGAACAAATTTTATGTTTACAGTTGATATATGAACACGGACGGTGTCCCTTAATATAACCGTCGTAAATATTGATTTACGATTAAAGCATGAATGTTTAACAGCCAGAAATTCGAAAATAATTGCTAAAAAAAACTAACCTCTTTTTTTTCTTGACCATTGTAATATTGTTTTTGAAATATAATTTTCGCGGGTAGCAATAATTTAATTATTTTAATTAATTTTATTTGTAGTATAATAAAATTTATTAGCTTAATCATCGTTAGCATGGCATACACTCGTTGCTTTGCTTATAATCAAATCAGTGTCGAACAGCATACAAATTTCTTTGGAAAAAAAATTTTTTTTTCATTATTTTTGTAATTTTCGTTGTAATTAACCCATTTAAATTTTTAAATTTTATTAACATGAACGGCAAAACAATTGTGACGTGAGATTTTTATACTATTTCAGTTTTTTGGTTTTTTCTCTTTTTTCTCCTTTTTTATGGGTAGAATATTTGGTGTTGTAGGCCTGTATTTGACTCTTATGAAATTTGTTTTGAATAAAAAGCCATGATTATAATCAAAAAAAAAAAAAAAAAAAAAAAAAAAACAAACCTTAATAATAAAATGTTAAGCAGCTGACCGTTAAGAGTTAGTAATAGAGAAGGATGCCAGCAATTTTTAAGTGCTTAATTTATTTTTAGAAATTATTATTGTGTTATTTTATAAAGATTGTTAAAAACAAAAACAAAAAAAAACATTTTCTGTGCAGGCAATTAATTTTCAATTTTTGATTTACAATTTAAAGACAAAAATTAGTTTTAAATCGCCTAAAACATATGTCGAGTGCATTTTCTGATGTTAAAAAATTCAGTTTTAAATGCACAGTTGACAAATAAGACTTGAAATTCTCCTTTACTGGCAGGAAATAAAAGACTTAGGAAACCGAACTTTGTTTTTGTAAACAAATTTGTATTTTCAGCGCAGAGTAAACTATACTTGCTTTACTAGACCAACCCATACATTAAACTATTAACCGAATATTCGTATGTATTGTAATAATAAACTTTATTCTTTTATAAAAAATAAAATACAAAATGAATATGGCGAAAACAGTGTTAAAAATTGATGAAAGGACTTGATGGTGATATAACATTTTATTGTTGACTTTTCTTCACATTGATCTGCTTATATAGTAGTTTTACTATGGCAAAATGGTGGAATGCAAACAATTCATGAGGCGCAAAAATATAGACAATGTTTGTTCAAAAATATCGTTTTATTTCCATTTGACTGACGTTTAAGGCGCCTAATCACTAGCAATAGGCAGGGCGTAATGGTCTTGGCTTATTAGACGATAATCCCTGGTTCAAAATCTCCAATTTAGTTCTTAACAAGACTAATTGAAAGAAAAGCGGTTTCTCTGAAAACAACAGCCACTTAACGTATAGCAGTTTTTTTTTGTATTTATTTAAAGGCATAAGTAAATAAAGAAACATACCGCAAGAAGAACTCAAAGTAATTTTAGAATTCAAAAGGCGCTCGTCGTTTTAAAAATGTTACACTTAATATTTAGTAGGACATCCCTTAACTTTAAGGTATCCTATTTACAGCTCAAATTGACCATTTTTTTTTTCCCTTAAGTAAGTAACCTGTTTTTAAAAGATTTCTCTAAAACTTCTCTGAATTCATATCAAGACTTTGTGGAAGAGTATTAAGCCTGTAGGCAAATCATGACCTTTACATTTAGCAGCTTTAGGCTTTATGCTATTGAAAGAAATAATCCAACGAATCTTTAATTCTTATCACATTTGTTGAGATTTTTCTTTATAATGTTCCAAAAAGCACTGGTCATATACATTGTTCCCACCAATAAATTTGTCAAACTGTCTACAACTTCTTGCGATACACAGTCCTCTAAAGCATACTACACCATCACAATGAAACTGAATGCCTCCAGCAATTGCTTTTAATTGTTGATGGTAAAAGTAGCACCCAATATCATTTTGAATGATGGTTCTATTCATTCCCAATTTAAAAATATTGTTGCATATTACTATACCCAAGGGGAAACTTATTCTTTATTTACAATTATGAGTACACATGTGGCCGTAGTCCTAGTTGGTAGTGTGTTTTCGCTTAGACGTGCAGCGTTCAAACTTGAAATCAGAATTTGCTTTTTCGGCGTCTTCCTCCTCAACCAGATTTCTTGGCTTGGAAAGTTTCTTAAATATCTGTCGTCCAGAGCCGACTTTAAAAACTGAAGGACAAATACCGCCTAACATAAGCGGGCTGGTCATGAGATGGTATAATCGTAATTTCGACCAAGGGAAATGTACAAAACCAAACAAGGGCTGAAGAACCGATGTAGTATGTTAGGCTAAATTGGATATGAGGCCTTAGTTTAAACCTCTAGGCCGACATAACGAGAATATGATCTTCCCACTTGCAGATTTCTGGCAAAACTTTGAGAGCAAAAAAAAAAAATTGCTTTGAAATTGTTTTTCAAAAATTTTTCGTTCGGAACGGCTTTAAACTGTAGGTCCGTGCGACTTATGAACAACAATTAATCACACACGATACAAATGGTGTAGAAGCTGGGTCTTAATTCTAGCTGAAATTCTGATCATAAGTTTTGTGAGGAACCTTAGATTTTTATTAAAAAATTTTTGTTGTGAATTTGTAGAATTTTCGTAAGAAAAAAAACAATCTAATGTTTTATATGCATGTTAGCGGTATGGTAGCTTACATGCAGTTCTTTTTTGTGTTTAAATTTAGTTTTTCAGGGTAAATAACCCTCCAAAAGCTATGGAATAATCAGAATTAAATACCAGTTTGTAAGAGCCATAAATTGAACATGAAAATCAATTTATGCCCCTTCCATATGCCCGTCCATAGTGCACTGCAAGTTTAATCGCATAATTCCAGTAGACCACTAAGTCATGAGGCACAGTGTCATATTAATTGAAAATTCAATGTGACAAAAACTAACTTTTTCTTTCCTTTACTCTTTAAGCCTGAAGCTTTGAATATTGTTATAAGTTTAATAATCAAAAAATTGGAATAAATTTTTAAAATTCATTGAGAAAAATAAATCAACAAAAAAAAAAAAAAAAAAAAAAAAAAAAATCGACATGCGTGTGCGCCTTAAAATGCTAATTGACATTTTGAAATCTTGCATAAAATCATAAAAAAACGAATTTTTTCCCTTTTTTTTTTCCTGGTTATTTTTATTTGATTTATTATTAAATAGTATCCGACAAAATTGCAGAAAACCAACGTTTAAACGACAACGTCAATTGCAATTTGCATTGAATATTTCAAATGAACAATCGATTTTTTTTTGGTTGAAAAAAGGAAAATTAACTAACACATTAAAAAACCAAAAATACACACAACAAACAAAAAAAACAAAAATTGTTAATATTTATTTAATAAATTTGGCAAAAGTGCTACTAAAAAAAAATAAAAAGATAAAAATAATAAATTATTGTAGAGAAAATCAAATTTAATAAATTGGAGATTGTGACACAAGCTTAACTCTAAAAGTGCAGATTGCTACTTGAAAACATTAATTTCGTTAAAAACCAATTCAAAGCTGAATTGCTTCGTGTTGTTGCTGTTAAGTATCTGTAAAAAAACAAAAAAAAAAAAAAAATAATAACATGGCAACCAGAGCTGGGGCTTGCTAGACCACCGGTTAAAATAAAATTTAATTTATATTGTTATTGATATTAATCATCTACAAAAATAAATAAATTTAATTATAAAATTAATGGTAGAATTTAATAAAATTAAACAAAAACTAAAGCAATTGCTAAATGTAATTCAATATAGTAATTTGTTTTTTTTTAATTTTTTATTTTCATTTTTAACCAAATTGTCTCTTGCACCAGCTATTCTCTATTAAGGAATCATAGAAAATTCATTTCTGGCCTCATTGTTAGAACGTCGTTTCAAAGACAAGATAATAGCAAAATGTGAGTGTATTTGTGAGAGGGCCATGTGTATAACCCAGAGAAATATTTGTTTGAATATTTTCAGTGGAATCTATTAATGTAACAGCAATCAAATCCTAAAGATAGCGTATTTAACTTGACAAATATTCTTCCAAAAATGGAGAATCATTTCTGCATTTGTTATTAAATGCATCTCCATTGGGAATATACAAAATTATACTGTACATATTTTTCTTGGTGTATCATGTTAAAAACTGATTGCAATTTTACGCTCTTTTAAGCGAACTGAACATTGCTGATGTTCGGTTCTATGTGTGTAAATACAGAAGATGTTCGATCACCGACAGCAATTGTTGGCCCGACTCTGCGTTGTTCACGATTGCAATTAATGAAGAGAAATTCTTATTTTTTAGTGCAAATATTTAAATACATAATACATACATAATAAGTGATCATTAACAACGCCTTCAGTTAGGATTACATATCTAGATTCATACATCACTGCTTTTGTGTGTGTGTTAATTTTAATACACTGACCGCAGGACGGAAGACAGATTTTTTGACCCCAAAATTTTCATGGCATAACGACCCTGTAATTAGGATTACAGTAGCAGCCCATTTTATGGTGATAATTTCATACTATAATAGCAGCAAGCTACAGTATAGTCGACTTCGAGCAATAAGATTTTTAAGAAAAATTTTTCAATTGAATTTTATTTTTACCCCAGAGTATTTGTCAGTAAAGAAATATCTTTTTTATATTTCGTTTGCTGGAAATGTCTGGGCTAAGGTTCTAGAAAGGCGTTTGTGACTATTAACCGCAATCAACCATTAGCCTGCGGCATTTCTCGTTGTTGTTTGCAGGTTAGTCTCATGGCAGGTCAAGACAAGTGGTTATTAGTGCTGCGCCTATTAATGATGATCATGGCCAACTGGTAGTTCTCAAAGAAATTTGAAGCCCAATGACGCACTCAGCCTAAAATCCACTAAACTGGTGATATTTTCAGTATTACATTGTGATGCTCTTGATCGTATTTATAAATATCGCGTAAATTCAATAATTTTGTTATTCATGTTACCAGATTTGCGTTTTACATGAAGGATCAGTTGGCACGGCATTCATTGCGTATGGTTGTTCAAAAGTGATATTAAGGGCATTTACCTTTGCCCCTCCATGCCTAGACCAGCAGTAGGTGTCAGAAAGTAATAAGAGAAAAGCTTGATGTATCATTGGCAAAGTAGCTTACATTGCCAGAGCTTTAAAGAATTGATAACTTTATTTTTTCCTTGGTTGCCAGCACTTACTTTTTGAACAAACTGTGTCCCATAGTAAAACCCCTTTTTAAATCGTTTATGCCTAAGCTTCTCTGCTGACTTCCAAATGCCAGATGTTACTGTATTTTGTATATGTACGTTACTCTAAGCAAACAAAATTTCAAAACATTTATCTCCGGATTAGGAGGTAGCGCCTGCTTTAACATAGTGACTTGGAAATATGCAAATGGACACGCATACTGCTTTCCTCCTTCATTGTCAGTCAGTCAGAGCACTAAACAAAAATAATTTCATTTTCTAGCCCTCATTTTGCAAAACGCACCAGTAAGAAATCTTTGTTAAAACCAAATTCAATATCAAATAGATTAGACAAAACATTTCCATAAAATCTTTAGAAAACTTAATAAAAATCTTATTTTTTTTCTGTTTAATTATGAACCAACTTTATGATGGGCAGTTAATGGTCTTATTCATACAGAAAAAACAAAATGCTTGAAATTTTATGTTTTTCTAAAACCCTTAAATGAAAAGATTTATTGCCAAAGAATTTAAAACCTTTTTTTTAAAGTGAAAACTATATTTATTTATTTATTAGTTATTAATTTATTTATTATCAATTTAATTATATATTATTATGCATTTAATAAATGCGGTAGTAAATAAATCATATAATTTAGTGTCCTCATAATTGCTATTGGGTGGTATATTTCACATAAAAACAAAAAAAAACAAAAACTAATACGCAGCACGCTCGTAGAAATTATTGACTTTTCGTATTGAATATATTAATGGGCCCCCCACTGAACACCATAACATATAATAAATAATAATAATAATAACAATTAAAATTTTAGATATAAACAATCATCCTTTTATATCCGTTTGTTCTATTCAGCATAATATTGTTTAACTCATACATGAATCACATCTATGGATACGGCTGACGAAGAATAGCTGCAAGATTCATTTTTTTTTTCCGTACAATCAGCAAGACACTAGCATTCGAGAGGGGGAGAAATAAGTGAAATAATATTCACAGTTATATGTTGAGCGCGTTTTAACACGATAACGTGCTCTAGACAAAAAAAAAAAAAAAAAAAAAAAAAAAAAAAAATTAACCAATAGCAGTACTTCGCGGAGTGATCCTGCTCACCTTTTGTGTGATTTGACTTTATCAGATCGATTTCCTCCGTTTTCTTGCTTTTCATAGAGTTTAGTTGACCATATATTTTCATCACGTCATAAACGTCATGCCTATAATATTTTTGTATGAAAAATAGCTCTTAACTGTGTTCTCTGTAAACTTTTATGGCTTAAGCAAACTTATGCATACAACAAATTGGTTAGTCCATCAAAATGTGAGTCGTTCGGATGTTCAAAATTAATAGCCCATGGCCTAGAGGATGCGTAGGAGTTATGTTGTCGAGGCCTAAAAATTATTGAACTCACTTTCTAATTGGCCATTAGCACTGATTAACGATTTCGGCCCTGCACATACACAATTTTCTCAGGGCGACTCTGCTTTTGCGCGCCCTAAGCCCAGTTGGTTGTGCACATCGATGAGCAGGGAGCCTCCTGTATGTGGTCTTTCCACGGATACAAGGTCTCCCTTTTAGCCCGACTTCCGCAATCCTCCCATCCGTCTTCATTCGCAACCGACATGGCCGAGCAGCACAAACCGCAAAGATATTAATACGCCTATCCACATGAAAACTCAAAACAAAATTTGTGAAAGATTTCGTTAAAAGTATGGTGTGTTATTAATGTACGGCATTTCTCAGTCCAATAAGCGAGAGTTCTATGCAGATGTGAATTTTAATTCGTAT
>QOCX01005048.1:0-13508 GCA_005959815.1 Sarcophaga bullata | reverse complement strand
ATGGGTGTGCTAATTAGATGACCACCACTGTAACTATATTACATTAAAAAAAAAACATCGAATCAAAGTTGAACCACTTCTTAAAGCGAAGAATTACGAGCAATGAATCAATAGTGAAATATGGAGGACAAAATCATGATGAAGCTTACCAGTAGCTGGTAAAGCCAAAAAAAAAAAATGTTCTGTGTCCAGTGTGTTACAAATGTACTTGTTTGTTATGAATTTCTGATCTTTACAGTCAGCACTGAACAAGATTGAAGAAGCAGAACTCTCTGAATGGATTATAATTTTAATTCCGTAACGGCTTGCAAAACTCAATTGCAAATATAGTTTTTCGCTCAGAGAACCCAGAAGTTCAATAGTAGTGAAATAATGGCTTTGCTTCAAAAAGGGGAAAAACGTTATCGATCAACACGGCCCATTGTACAATCCTTGTGTTGACCAACTTCTTCCCTGGTTTGGTGGAACTCGGTCAGCACAGTAGCTGCGTTTACCTGTGGCGTCATAACGAAGCGCTATGCATGCTCAAGTGAAGTTTTGGTATCGAAGCTACCACTCCAACCTACCTAACATGGCCCTACCTAAAAATATGCTAGTTTAAATATAAGAAAAAATTCGATTAATATCATATGAACTTTGTTGTCCAGCCTTTTCGAATGCAATTTATTGTTTTAACGTCTTTCGCATATATTCCTCTCAAAGTCAAAAGAGAGAGAGATCAATCTGGTTTAAATAAATCAAACAGAATATATGATTTGGTTTTTGATTTTTTTTTATTTTTTTTTATTTTTTAATATAAAAACTTAAAACTAAAAACGAAATAAAAATGGTAATTCAAGTATCTGTTGTAAATAAATGAAAAGAAATTCAGGAATACATATGTAAATGCTCTGTATGTACAGACATAGTACAAGTGTTTTTGTATAATTCATAAAATAAATGAAAAAAAAGGCACAAGTGTTGTATTATTTACACACTTATACATACATATATACTTAGATACATACATACATACATACATTAAATATATATTTTATAGTACTCAAATAAATTTTAAGAAATCATATGATATTTGCTTAAACACTAATGTTGGTTGTACATACATACATACATATATACATCTACACAAATATACATCGCAGATATATTTTGTTTGTGTTTTTGGAAAAACTTGTACTTCGTGGTGTGTGAGAGAGAATACTCTTTTGTTAGGTTTTTTTTTTTTTTTTTGAAATTAAAAATATGAGCGTTTGTATATCGATCAAATCAAAAATATTTGTCCAGGTACACACAGGTGAACTATTATAAGTAGAGTTGCAAAAGACTTGCCTTTGCACTCTAATATTGAGGTAGTTGTTGTTTTTGTTGTTGGTCGTTGTTATAAGGATATATTTCGCTATTCACAGTGTTGCTGTATTTAGCGTTTTTAATGCGTGCCAACGCATTCCATTTTTTTCATTCCAAATCGATTCTTTTAAAGTTTTTTTTTGGTAACCTGGTAGGAACATTGTTGTTGTGCAAGGTCATGCTCAGCATTTCCTTGTAGTAGTTGTTGTTGTTTTTGATTACAAATGATACATATAAGGATACATTGGAAGGAAAATGGTTGGTCCCACATCCCTTTCCTGTGGCATATGGGTTTTCATATGCTTTTTGAGGTGATCACGGCGGCCAAATCTTTTGCCACAGGTTGCACAAGGATAAGGTCTTAAGCCAGTGTGTATGCGTTTATGACGGGTTAACTCTTCGTTCCGTGTAAACGTTTTGCCACAGCTTTCTACGTCACATTTAAATGGTCGTTCACCAGTATGTATGCGTATATGACCCTTAAGCTGGCCATTATTGGAAAAGGCCACCTCACAGTGGGGACATTTAAACTTCTTTGTCTGTTCGGGGTTGGCGAGCATTAAAACCGCCTTAAGGTGGGCATCTTCAGCCATAACGCGAGCATATTCCTGTTCCATTATACCAAAACCATACGGATTCAAAGCGTAGGCAGCGGCACTGGTGTAGGCACTGTTGGTAATCCCGTTGCAGCAGCCGCTGCATAATACAAACTACTAGGCGATGTTGCAGGCGTTAAGGGAAGGAAAAGACGGCAAAATAGGCATCATATGAGTGGCCATGGCAGCTGGTGATGTATGAGTTTGTTGGCCCAATATATATGGCGCTTGATTTTCCATAGACCCAAAAAATTGTGTGTTAGCAAAGGCTAAGTTTGTGCCATGGTATTCTGTAAGGGTGGTGTAGGATCAGGAGTTGATACATCTATCTCCAATGTGTCATTTAGACTATTTTCAGAGCTAGATATTTTTGAATAAGAAGAACTGCTAGAAGAAGCACATTCATTTTCACTTTCATGGCCGCTATCCAAAGGTTGTCTGCCGTTAACTGCATCATCACAAGCTGGTGCAGGTGAAACATTTTCTGGAGCTGGTTCGATTTCATTTTTAATTGTTGCATTAAACGATTTGCAATCTTGTTCATTAGTAGCTGGCATATTTCGAACAGTAGGTCTAGGTCTAGGTGTGTGATCCCAAGACGGAATAATCTGTGTATGTTTGTGGCGACGCATTCTCACTCTTGACATTTGTGGTCAGTGTTATTTTTGTTGTTTGTTTTTATTAACTTTTGTTAAAATTTCTATAAAAATATATTTTTTCTCTGTTTTGTTTGTTTGTTTAATAACACATTCACTTAATATTCGTTTTTCTTTTAATATATTCATTTTTTATGAATATTTTTCTTTAACGTTAATAATTTTTTTTCTTTTCTTGATAAAATTCGTTTGCATATATGTATTGTGTGAATATACGCTCTCGTCAAAATCCGCCAAAGGAACTGATTGACAAACTGTTATGCGCGTTCATTTAAATGCCAATTGTGAAGGCATAGAAATAGAGAAACCTACACACACAGAAAGAGAGAAAGCGAGAGAGAGTGTTTGTGCCAGTGTTAAGGTCCTTATGTCTACCTACTTGTTAAACACAATGCTTACCTTAGGAAGAATCTCCTTTAGCTGTCATTTACTTAAACACTTTGCGGCTTAGTTTAGAGTGTGTATGTGTGCATGTGTATTAGTATTGGTTTCATTTATAGGAAGATTTATTTCTCCATCGTAAAGAGAGTACATTGTTTAATCATTAGCTTATCGAGAGAGAGCATTAAACAGAGATGAGCACGTGTGTATATGTATGTGTGCCGTAATTGTTTAAGGGTGTCTTTTTCTTTTACACGGCTTGTATTTGTTGTTTTCTAATTCTCTTTAGTAATGGCTTCCCACTTTTCACAGACATTGCGGCATCCTGTCGTTGTTGTTATTGTTGTTGTTGTTGTTGCGTTCTGTTTTTACGTACAAATTATTTTTTCCGGATAATTTTTGTGAAAAAAAAATTATTTCAGGAAACTTTATGCTTTTTTTTTGTTGTTCGTTTAAACATTAGAAAAATTGTCTCAAAATATTGTTTTTGTATAAAATGGATGTTGATTGAGAGTTTTTTTAATAGAATTTTGTTTTATTTGCATGCTAATTTGCAGGAAAATAGGCCCCCTTTTAATTAAGCAAATTAAAGTAATTTTTTTTCTTTTTTTTTCGATAATTTTGAAGAGCTTTTAATTTTTTCTTTATTTTGAAGTAATTGTTAAAACTTAAAAAACTTTTAAAGCTTAAAAAATTAGTATTAAGAAATAATCAAAATCCGTTTTGAGGATGTTAGTGATCGGACAATAGTTTTTTCAATGCTCAAAAACATGTACACTGATGGCTATTAAAATAGTTACACCTCTATTATTATAGTAGTTTGCTAATTTTTTGAGTTTTTAATCATAACGAAAGCTAAAAAATAAAAAATTAGTAACAAAATTCTCTGGCCTTTAGAAGAATTAAATGCTAAAGAGATATCATAATCGATTTACCTTCGAAATACCAGCAAGTGATCGAACAAAAATAAAGTACATATCGTTACCAAAAGGATATAACAACAAAACAAATTCAAAATTCTATAAAAGTTTGAACTTATGCGTCAAAAATATCGATTTTATCAACGAAATTCAAAAGGCCTTTAAACCAAAATTATCTTGAATTCTACAACGCTTGAGTTTGAGTCACAAAGTCATTAAATAAACCTCACAGTTTTATAATCATTTCGAGAAATCTAGAGATTATTATACTATAAATGCACATGCATTGTTAATACCTTGAATAAAATTAAAAACCTATTATACCTAAACTTTATTAGTGCGTTTATAACACAGGGATCTAGTGATTCCCTATGATACCAAATCTGTTCATACTAAAGAAAGCAGTTCTAACTACATACGATTAACAAAAAAACATTATGAGAAATTAATTGACGGTTTTTCCGTTTCAAAGTGCACCTGCCTACTCTGATTTTCCTTGTAAAGAAGACTGAGCTAAAGACTGCAGAGTTCAACTGTACCTACTAATACCACTGGCATATAGTTGCTAACTTTTAGCCTTGAGTGTGCTTGGACTGTTTCATAGGGAAGCCTAGAGACAGAACGCCAAAGTTTTGAGTGTAATCGATAACATTCAACCTTGCATAAATTTAAATTGGCATTGCTATATCACTCTACGATTATTTTCTATTTAAAAGGCTTTGTCAACACTTAAGGGGTAGTGTCTGTGGTTAATGGCTTTTCTAAGAAGTGATATAAGACGGCGGAGACTTAAAGTTTACATCGACTTTGAACGATGCATTTATTCTTGGAAACTGGTTACTCTTAGAGCTAATGCCTGAATTTAAGGACTTCTTGGAAGTTAACATACAACTCACTAAACAACGGCATTACATTTTTGATTTACCGTAGTCAATTTATAGCGGACGACGGCAAATTCCAGCGTTATAAACGACCCATAGTGCAAAGGCAGTCAGCTGTCCTAATCGCAAGAAAACTCTGTTACATTCCAATTAAGACATACAATAATTTGCTCCCTCCGATTTTCTATTGACACAGAGGTAGCAGTAATTTAAATCTGTTAACAACCAGTTCATACCGGCCTATGGAAAGTAGTAAAAACATTCGGATCGTCTGCATTCGTTTCTTATCTCGGTGGGCCTGATGATCCGGGCTCTCGTGGTATTGCCTTTGAGAGTAAATCTCACGGGTAGTTCGAAATTTCTATACAGAGTAAGACGTGGAAAATACCATATTAAAAACTCTGGAATTAGAGTTTTGCATGGCTATGAATGCAGGGGATTTCTTAGGGGAATTTCGATTCATTCAAATGCAATGGAAACACCAGTCTTGTGGCATATTTTCCTCAGCAAAGGTTATCAAAACATATTCATGGATATCCTTCCTTAGTTATAATTTTACTAGAGAAAGATTAATGGACTTACTATCTTACAGGGCAGAGGGGATTCTATTGCATTAGTTAGACTGGGTATTCTCTTTACGTTTTACGTAGAGACTCAACATTTTTGTTAGCATGAGGACACTTCCAATATTGATAGGCTGTTGGTCTGATATGGATAAGAAGAGGACTGGACTGGATTGGATAGTCTTCTTCCTCTAAATCGTTCTTAAAAAATATATCGATAAACTAGTTCCTTCAAATAATTTCTAAAAGAGCTGTGGATCTAAGGCGGGGAAAGTGACCATGTTCTGCCTCATGTATAGATAACTCTTAAAATTCTATATTTTTTTAAACCTCATCTCAAATAGCGTGAAATCTTAAGAGTCCAAAAACAATATTTATTCCTCAAATGGAGCTTCTTTAAATGAATTTGAAGAGAAACTTTTTCGGGAAATAAAAAATGAAAATGAAAAAAAGAACATCGTAAGTGAGCATTTAAATGACTGGCTGTTGTGGTGATACATATTGGCCTCTTCATGCCATTTGTACAGCAAATTAAATGAAAGAGAATCAAAGATAGGGCAAGGGGAATAAAACGGGAAAGTTAAGGGTAAGGAAATGAAAATACTGAACTTTAACGGAAAACCACCCCACGCTGATGATGATAAGAGAATGGCTACAGAGGATGATGATGTTCGAAGCAGGGAAAATATTTATTATGGCCCTCAAAACAATTTTTAGGGCTTTGATTTCTGTGTCGATTACAATAAAAACCTATACGCACTCACACACACATTCATGATATGAAATATATATTGACTTACATACATACTCTAGATATATATACGAATATCCTTATTTTTATATCTAAATAAGTGCGTGTGTGTTTGACGAGTTTGTATGTATATTTGTTGGGTGTATTTTTGTGTATCAGAGTGTAATTGTGAATTTTACGCTTACCTACCAACAAACCCCCAATGGAAAGCATTTTTTCGACACTAAAAATTTCATAAAATCCCTCAAGAGAAAAACAACAAAAACAACAAAAACAAGAAAACAAGAATAAAAATAATGTCAATGGAATGGGATGCGAAACTTTCAAAAAAAGTTGTTATGGAAGGCTACAACGGAGGCCTTTTTAATATTTTGCAATTTCAAAAAGAAATAAAACGAACGAAAAAAAAACTGTGGAAAACTTATTGTGAAATTTAAGCACAGAATGAATAAATGAATGAATGGATGATTGGATGCTTGGATAGCTAAAAAGGCAGGATGATTTTGATAATGTTTTTTGAATTTTTTTTTTCCTTAAGGGTGGGTAAAGGTATGGAAACATTAAATGCGAAACAAATTCTTCAAACATTTTGATCAAATGGTTTGAAAAACAATACAAAAACCGCGGCTATTAATCATTGCTTTTCTTATTAATATGCTAAGAAGTGTTATCAACTGTCTCTTATAGCTTCAAGAAAACAGCAAACCTAGGCTATAGTATTAAGCCTAAGATAGGCTCTGAGCTATTGTTATCGAACCAATCCTATTCTCTAAAGCCACGGTTTAATGAAATGCTGTTAAGAAAAGTTATCACGAAATCAAAGTGTTGACAATAAACTGCAAGTCCCGCCATTCATGGATGAAATTAACATACACAGCATGAAGGGTGTGAGAAGCTAGGTTGTACCCCGAACTTTTTATGGTTGTAAAGACCTATAATCAGGAAGTATAGTAAACTACAGAACATTTTCGCTGTCATTGTCTGGCGCTTGGGAACTTGAGAGGACGAATTCTTTTGTAGTCAAAATTTATAAGCAAAACTTGTCTAGCCAAAGGTGAAATTCATGTTTTCATAAAACTAACCAAACGATTCCACCATATAACGGATAAGTTTAAGCCGATTTAACGGTTCAAATAAATGTTATTTTGTACGGTTGGCTTTAATTGACATGGCCAAAGGAAATTTGCACAAATTTGGCACAAAGAGCAAGAGAGTTTTAACCACGCCTTTTACTTTCAAATGAAACGTAGAGAGAAAAGAAGAGAAGAGAGGACAAGGGAGTAAGAATAAGAGTGTGAGCGCTGAAGAGACTTTATTTAAAAGTCTGTTTTCATGTAGTTCTGAACAATCTTAAAGCATTAAAGAAGTTCTTCTGCAACTGTGTTCTTTTTTTGAACCCCCGATCCAAAAAAACATCAAAAATTATGTCTCTGGTGTTGGAGATGAAAACCTTGCAAAGGTTGCTAATGTTATCGGGTAAGTAAGATTCGGGCCTTTTCAGAATAAAACCTCATATCAGGACCACAGTATTTGCAACTGTTTTATGGTATGATCACAGATTATTTTGCATTCGATGCCCCACCGTTTAATTTGCTGTGCTGTTAACAAGCTTTCATGCCCAAAACGAAGCAGGTAATGCCTCTCTGACTAATTGTGAGAAATTTAGTTCAGTTGATGTCTTTGATTGACTCCTCTATCTACATGTGAAATAAGGTTGTAGGTCCACTGACCTCTAGTCACTATTTCGCACCTTTATTGTCATTATTCCAGGGATTTTTCTTTTTTATTTTTATTTTAGTGTCAAGTGATGTAGCAAAACAGTATACGCAATTTACATAGACCAGGCCTTGTAGGATTTATGGTTTCAATTAACATTGAATTCCTTTAAAGAGCTGCCACTTTATTGTACACATTAAAACATGCTCTCTTCGTTTTTGCAACATTGAATACAAATAAACCGTGTGTGTGTATAAGATTTATACGAATGATTGTATGTATTACAGTATGTGTATGTCCGTGTAGATGTGTACGTTTTTAAAAACGCGCCCTTAATGCGTTTGCGGGTTTTTGATGGTTTCGAATGATGGTGGTATTATAAAATGGTTTCGTGTTTATGTGTTCATGTATATGAGTGTGTATGTGTATGTTTATGTGTGAATACGCGTAAACCGTTGGGGTTTGTTTCAATTTTCTTTCCATTTTTCTTATTTTTCTCTCCCCTTATTCCTCGTTTCTTTTTTATTCTGCTTTTAAGTCACTTTATCATTTTTGTATGCCACACTTAGGCATAAAACATAGAGGGGGAAGGGAGAATTTAAGCTGGTGATATACTCGTAAAAAGGCCTTATTTTGTAGGTAAAATTGCTTTTTTCTTTCTATCGTTTGTTTTGTTTTTTTGTTCTCAATCTAACTATATGGGGCCATGGACGTGAGGACGGGGGATTGTTTCTGTTCATTTGCCTTGGTTTCTTTTTTCCCAACAAATTTTCCTCTTTTTTTGCAGGGGGTTTACTGGTGGCTTTTGTTTTCGGGACTGACTGGCTGGCTGCTGTTTGTTGAATGAAAAAGGCTTTTAATGTGATTATCTGCGGCAAAGTTAAAACAAATGATGGTGGAACCAAATGATGGGATACCAACAGACCAAAACCAAAACCAAACCACCTTCGCTAAAAATAAGCGCTTAATTCGAAAAGATTAAATTTTATTCAATTTCGTTAAACAAAAGAGAGCATTAGAGCGCGTTAGAAGGAGGAGAGCATAAATTAAAATCTCAAAAAAGAAATTTATTTCTTGGGGAAGCGAAGAGGATTTGCTTTGTTTGAGTCAGTGGAGTGAAACTAAATTCAATTTCTTAATATAAGGCGCTTTAATAAAGGGGCTGCTTTAAAGCCTAAATTAATATACAAAGTTGTTGGGGCATTAAAGGAAACTTTTAAAGTTAAAGCCTAACAAACGCTTTTAATTTTGCAAATTGAATCGCTCTTACTTCTATATTTAAAATTTTTTTTAATAAAATAGGTTACTTACTAGATTGGCCATTACAAGCCGTTTGTTGGCCATTACAGTCTGGCTTAGCACTTCGTTTTAAGCATCTCTACTTTGAGCACTCCACCGCCAGTTGGTCACATTAATTGATGACAGGGTTTCTTCAATTTCATCCCATCAAATACCCGTTTCGACGGAGCATTGCTGAACAACGTTTTTATCGTTGAGCACTTAATATAGGTCATTGCTAGTTCCGTTGCGGAAATCAACTTAAAATCGTCCAAGTCCAAAAAATCATCAGCAACAGTGCCTCACAGTTTTGTCAATAATTTCATGACCTTTAGACATTGAATCTCGTCCTAATTTAATCTGAAATTAATAAATAAATAAGCTATTAAATCTGTTCTTCATCTACAATAGAAGAGCATTTGAATTAAGATGCTTATGTTGCGCTGTCACATTCCAAAAGATCGCATATGCGATAGTTTGGATTAATTTTTGGATAATGAAAGCTCTTAATGTACTGTGTAAAGAGTTCTATTTTCATGAAATAAAAGAGACATTAATTGTTTGCTTGCTAGATCTGGACATTAATAGTTAATGGATAGTTAAATGATAAATCCGCTTGTTCAATGAACCGTGTATAGTTTTAAAGCAGATTGGCTTTTGCTTCTGTCATATAGAAAGAGGAAATAGAATACTGATTGGTGCCTACTTCTCAAAATAGTACCAGCAGCATATGTCCAAGTAGGAGTACTCCACAACGATGTCTCCGTATCCTGGGATCCACATTAAGGATCCATATTCTTGCATTGGACAACTAAAGTGTACATACTACTAGGCGGCATCATGACCCTACTATCGCCATAACTTTTTGGCAGAACAAACATTGGTATGCAGCTACCAATGAAGTTTTGATTCCAACATACTGTAGCAGGAGAAGTGTGAAAAAAAATAAAGATCTGGATTAAGCCATGAGCAAATCCTTGGCTAATCAACCATGAACGAATGCAGGATATTGAATTCCACTTTGAACACAAGTAAACTATGTCGTGTCTTTCTCTAATTTCAATAAAATGCAAATGTTAAATGTTGGTGTCACCAGAATACGAGTGGAAAATTAAACTTAATCGGGCACCATTAAGGGATACTAACAATACTTTCTATAGAAAGCTTGTTTAAACTTCGTCCAGTTCATTCCTCTAAGACGAGTTATGTCTGGCGTATTTCGGAAACCTGCACTTACGCTATAAAACTTGCACTATAAAAAGGCAGAGTAAGATAGTGAAGTAGATATAGAGGGGCATGAAGTAAAATAACAACGATAACCAAATGTTTAATTTAAAATGAAGAACATTTGAAAAATTCACAATTTTAACTGTTCTGGTTCGCAGAAGTTTTAGGATACCGCCGTATTTGGCACTCCCAAAACGGAGCCCTGTGATATTCCTTCAGTGATGTGATACTGCTTCAAACCAACATCTGTAAAAGAGACGCTGACATGAAAATGAAATGGAAACTAATGTCCATGAATACTATTCTGAGTGTATACCTCCCAAAAGTTAATTTCCATGATCTCATCCATCCTAATAGAGGATCGATTTTAGTGTTCACAAAAACTAAAGTTCTTTGCAGACCCATAAGTGTAGAGTATAAAAATTGTGTTGTATTCAGATAGTCTTAATCGGCTGGACACACATATATGTTGTGCTGTTTTCTGCGCTCTATGTTAGATTAGGTTAGAGTGGTAGCTTTGATATCAAAAGCTCACTTGAGCACGCATAGCGACCCATTGTGATGCGCTATTTGTGTGTAAAATTTTCTTCTTGCAGAAGTCTTTCTTCCCACAAAGTAAAAGATTTCAAAACTAATGTCCATGAGCACCATTCTGCATGTATACCCCCCCAAAAGTTAGTTTCCATGACCCCAAACATACTGAAAGTCTATGAAGGTGTGAAATCCATCTTCGAATCCATTGTCTCAGGTTTCCAAGTGCGGGATCATGACAGAGAAGATATTCTGTAATCTGCTCTTATTTCTCGCCAATACAGCTTTTGCAGTAGTCGTTGCAAGGCATTTCCAGTTTTCGGACATGTTTACCCAGAGACCACTGCCCTATTATAACTGCAATGAGATTTCTAAGACGGAGTTTGGTTAGGTTTAACGCACATTTTGTTATTTGTATGCGTATAATCATTGCGGACCAAATTCATATATTAGATCCATACCTCGGTAATAACATTCATCTACCCTTTGCAAGTAATGTGTTCTCTCCCAGTTTGTAACATTGCTCTTTTAGTCGAAATTAGGTGAATAGCATTTGCAACACACTCAAGAAGTTTTCCGAGGTAGTTAATATGTCTGTATCCATATATGTATGTATGTATTTATGTACACCATTCCCTGGTAAAGTAAATATAATTTTAATCATCACTGTACATCAGAAATGTTCAAGGCGAATCGTTTTTCTCAAAACAATTGTCTCCAGTTATCATGTGCTTTTAATGATTTGGAAAAAACACTTTTCGTACAGTATGTCTCTCCATATGCCTGTAAAACAAATATTATTTGTAAAACGCAATCGGTTTTTAATTTTCTTCAATTGAAAACTAAATAAACTAAACTCTTATAAGTTTGAAAATTTATTAAAGAGGAAAACAAAAGAAAAATTAAAATAATTGAGAAATAATTCCAAAGAAATTCGTGGCACATGAAGAGTAAATAATACCGAAAGAAACCTTCTTTTTTATTAATGATTCAAGGAATTTCTTTTGTTCTAGAGTAACTTTGATCGGATGATATGAAATATCAGAAGCCTGCTGGTGCTTCCACTGCAAATCTAACGGTAAATGTTTAGAAGGATACGAATCTTATGGTCCAGTTGTAAAAAAAAGTCATAAATAAATAGAGCACCACATGTTTTTATGACGGTTTCACGCGTCTTCCGCGCAGGTACGGAAACATACGATTCACTGAAGTCTCCTTAAATTATGCCCGCAAAAAAAGTAGGATTCCAGTATTTCCTCATTGTTCTCGGGTTCTTGCAGATATTGTTTGATTAATTATTTTATTTTCTCATTTTAATGATTTTACAATCGCCAGCATTGTTTAGGTAGATGTATAAAGTGATACATCGTATAACAATTTTATTATTTTCAGTTGCATGCACATACATGCACAGTACCATAGAAGAGGAAAACAAACCCAACGTTTATAAACGGACGAACGGCCAAAGCGTCGTCATTATGATCAAATATTTTTTGTGTAAATAAATCTGCGAAGTCTAAAATGCACAAACAACAACGCTTATCGCTAGCAAACAAAAACATTCAAAGGGACAGACAGACAGACAGACAACTGGAAGTTCCAAGTAATTTGACAATTTAAACTCAATACCAACAACACATCAGTTGAGCTGAGCTGCATAGTTCCCATTTCCTGGTAGTCGAGACTTCATTTCTTGAATTGTTTTTGTTATTTTATTAGCTCTCGAAGGAGGTAAAACTAACCGCAGGCCGTATATTTCCCATTATTCCTTACATTTAATCAACGCAACGCGAGTGATTAGGCAAAACAGTTGGATTTTTATGAATGAAATCTCCGGATGAACGTGTTTAATCCTCATGCATAATGCCACCTTCTAATTACAGGTTTTTCTTTAACGTAGGTAGCCAGCCTAGCAATGCTTAAGCTCTATGCTTCATCCGAAGCTATATGTGCTGCACATGCCGTAAGTAGATGGTTTTGAAGAAAAAGGGAAAGGAAAAACCCAAAACAAAAAAGGTTTTTAGTCACTTGTATTAGCAGGGTCATTAGCGGTATTAGTACCATCGGTTAACGTCTTAATCCTTATGATTTTCTTTTGTTCTCAAGTAGGCTTTATTATCAGCAACGTATGAATTTTATTGCCCTGCTGTTGAGTATTGTAAATGCAGGCGCACTTCGGTTAGGTGCGTAAAAAATGTTTTGTGGTTACCATAAAACAAGGAAGTTCCTTCATTTGATCATGTGTAGGTCTGATTGTCGTATAATCAATTCCATGACATTGTAATTAAGTTTTGGGGTATGGAATGGTGAACCGGGGACTATAATTGGCCCCTGGAAGAAGCGTTAATTTAGGAATTTGACGTTTGATACAGGGGATAAAGAAAACTGTCCAATTCCGTATAGGATTCACACACAATAAAGTGTCGGAAAATTGGCTATTGAACATTTTGGGCCCCAATTAACTTTCCCAAAAAGATATTTACATCAACCTATGAATTCAGGAATGAGTTCAGTTGTGAATATTATGCGACAGAAGCTCATCACGTCCCTAGCAACCGTTAAAACCCAGGATAACAAACCCGAAAACATGGATTACGATCAGGCTTGGTGGGGTAACTTAACTACGACTAGTATGCCACCATTGACTTTTGCAAGTCAGTC
>QOCX01005047.1:0-13509 GCA_005959815.1 Sarcophaga bullata | reverse complement strand
ATTTATCTGATGTTCGCAGTCAACTCAACTGAAGTTGATTCAGAGTGACATGCAAAATATTTCTTTACAACACAAGCAGCATATTTAGAAACTCATTGTTGCCCTTTTGAGAACACATTCTCCACAATTCATCATTGCAACCCTTTAGCCAGCATTACAACATAGCCTCTCACAACACTTATGTTGCGAGAACAATAGTTTAAACTTGACTTCGAACGACAGATTTTTTTTTTTGCAAAACTTTTCATGTCAATTTCATTTATTCTCACAGTTCTTGCAGAAATCTGATGAGAGGAAGTTGCCAAACTAATATTCTTTCAAACTTCGTTTGGCTGGAGATGTCTCATCTGGGGTTTGTGTTTAATAAGGCCACACACTGCCAACAAGATTATGGCAACATCTTTTACAACACAAGCAACAAATCAAGAACTCAATTGCTGCCCTGTTGAAACCACATGCCGTTGATGTATAGATCTTCCAATTCAGGGAAACAATTGCCATTCCACAGCAATGTCGCGACCTTCATAAGTTCCTCAGATCCACCAGAAAAAGTGATTTTTTTTGATGTGGCAACTTTGTTTGTTCACTTGCTCATTCATCCAGAAATATTACTCACAGCTGAGAAGGATTTTTCGCATATACTGTGGTTTTATTTAAGAAAGATTTAAGATTTTTTACTTCATTGACTGCCATTTAGGCGACCAGTAAATTAGGGATTTTGCTGTAAATGAATTAGAACAAGATTGGTTAACAACAAGTTTTCTTAAATTTCGTAGTAGTTGTTGTCAAATCTCATCTTGGTTAATTTATAAGGCCTCCATTTAAAACTCACTTTTAAAGTCGAGACACAAAAGCGTCCATGTTTAGAATTTCTTTTGTTTGTTTATCCAGCAAACATGAAAAGTTTGTGTGGTAGAATCGTAATTAACAAGTAATACAGACACAGCAGCAGCAGTAGCAGCACCCTCATTTTCATGTTTATTTGCAACACACGCACTGTCGACTGTCATAATTAAGTAACAAGTTAAGTCGGCGAACATTTTTTTCTTTACTTTAAAACAAAAGCAACAAATATAATGTATGTTAAGAGTACTTGACTTAACCTTAGATTATAGATTAAAATATTATGCCTCGGCTATCAGTGCGACTAGATTTTATACGTAAAAATGCCAAACATCTTGCCAATAAAAAAATCTTCACATTTTAAGATGAACAACAATAATATCATATCACATATGATGCGCCAATGAATATGTGGGATATGGAAAACTTCATATGGTCATATGCCATGATAAACATAACTATATATTTCTTCCTCTCGCGAGTCTCTCTCTCTCTCTCTTTATATTTATTTTAATAAGCATTTGTTTAAACGAGTACATCTAGAAGTTGTTTGCTTTATTGTTTAACTCATTTTCTCTTTCTTTCTTTTTTTTTTTTTTGAGTTTGATTGCTTTGATCCATTGATAATAATAAATCTACAGCGTAATTTAAGTACACCAGATTTCTAATTCATAAATTGTCTTTCTTTTTTTGTTTTTTATTGTTCGCTTCTTTACAGGGCGTTAAAAAAAAAGAGCCAAAATTTATAGAATATGTCTACAGCAAATTACAGTTGCTGTATACCGTATAAACACTCATACTAAGTGGTAGAAGGAAGAATTCGTGTTTCATGCACTGAAAAGACCAACATGTCTGCGAGAACTTAGTACTTTGTAAACTACTTTTCTTTTTAATTTTATTATTGAAAATACTTCGAACTTGTCTCCCCAAAAAAACACACCTACTCGAGCCCGTAAATGGTTACATCAGAAAAACAGCTTTGTCATTGAAACTGTAGGTCCCCCCATTCGTATATAAAATTAACACACATAACATAAGTGATGTGAGAAGTATGTCGTTATTCTGACTGACGGATTGTAATGAAATTCAATAAATTTATTTCGAATAAAACAAAATGAAACAAATTTACAAACCAAAAAATAAATAAAAATAATTCTATTTGGGGCAAAATTTTTTTAATGTGAAATAAAGGATATATGGCTAGCATACTTATTTTGAACAGTAAGGATATATAATTTGGTGGGTTCATAGACTATCATAGACTACAAGTTGTGACGTAATTACATAGTAATATATTTGTTTCCTAATAACCAAATTTTACTTACTTACTTAATTGCCCATAACAATCCGAATAACGGATTTCGGCCTGCCGCAAAATATTCTTCCAGGGGCCTGTGCTTCTTGCGCGCCTACGTAAGATGGTCACGCCAATCGATGCCAGGGCTTCATCGATTTGTTCCCTCCAACGGATACAAGGTTGTCCTCCTCGCTGGCTTCCGAAATTCCCTGCATCAAATACTGTCTCGCCGGGCCAATCTCCTCCATTCGACCGACATGACCAAGCCAGCGCAGCCGCTAGATATTAATACGCTGCACAACGTTTATGTCGTTGAAGAGCTCATACAGTTCACTGTTATATCGGATGAGGAAATCTTCACCAACTAGCACTAGACCGAAGATCTTACATAGGACTTTTCTCTCGAATACTTTCAAGTCTTCTGCATCAGTGTTTAATAAAGCCCATGCCTCTGCGCCACAGATGGATGAGCGTCTTGTAGAGTATTAGTTTTGTCGCATGAGAGAGGTCTCTGTTACTCAATTGCCTATTGAGACCATAGTAGCACCTGTTGGCAAAAGTGATCCTAAGCTTGACTCCAGGCTGACATCATTTTTGGTGGTAACGGTGGAGCCTAGATAGATAAATTCCTTGACAACATCAAAAGTATAGTTATCCACTGTAATCTGACAATCAGTATGCCGCACTTCTCTGCTTGTCGATAACATATACTTTGTTTTGCCTTTATGTACTGCCAGACCCATCTTAGTAGACTCCCGTACAATAGCACCAACTTTGTATGGAAATTTTGCACAAACTTCGTCAAGATAAACCTGTTGTTCCATGTGATCAAATTCTACTGTTCTTATAGAGAATCTGTACTGAATGCTGTTTAGGTATCTTTTGATCTAAGTCTTGAATAAAAACTGACTACTATATTGTATTCGATATGAAGGCTTAATACTCCATTATGATAATAGTCGAACGCTTGTGAGAAGACCAGTTAAAACTATGCATAAAACAGCGGTAAAAATACTTTGCCTCAACCAATCTGTAGCTTATATATTCACCATGTTTGACTACCATATGTTTTGATCAATGATAAGTGCTTTCCTAGGAACACAAACAAAGTATTACAAGAGCGAAAGGGTTAAATAGGAGTTGCTACTTTTATTTTCGACTGCATTCGAACAGGGTTAACTTTACACTACGTTACCTTTAAAATAATATGTCCAAACTTGGCATGATCCATACTTAGCGCGACAGAATGTTTGAAAGTTTTTATTACGAGCCTAACTAAATAAGATCTTAAGCTTGCTATAGTGTTAAGCGATTTTTTCATACGTTGATAAACTTGGAAATGGCGAAAAGTTGTTAATTTTCAGATCATTTCCATTTAGATTAAAACTACTGGCAATAGTCTACCATTCAAGTAAAATTGTTACGCAAAAAATTTGATCAACGCCTTCCCAGTTAATTTAGGGTCAGTTTTTTTTTTTTTTATAATAAAGTCTACGATATCATGGATTCTTACGACGAATTTCAGTTACTGGAGGGTTTATGAAACTAATTTCATAATGAGTTCAATTCCAGTTGTTCTTTTACGTAATTTTGGTTGCTTTCCTGTATTTAACATCAAAGAACTTTCGTTTTAACTTTTCAAGTGAATAAAACAAATTTACCAAACTAAGTCATGATCAAATGCTTTACAACAGTTAACCTTTAATGTCATTTAATCACACACTCACAATAACTCTATTTTTTTTTATTTGTTTTATGATACAGTTTTAAACAATACCAACAAAACTGTCTTCAGATGGAAACGTGAACAAAATGGCATGCCCATGTTGTTGTTCTTTCTTATTTTTTTTTTTTTTGTTTGTTTTTTTTTTTTGTAGCACATACTGGTTCGTTATGAATGTTATTAAATCAAAATGTTATAGGAGCTCAATAGCTTGAAAAATAAATAAAACACGCATAGTCAAATATCTAATAATGTGGTAACAACAACAAAACAACGTTCACAAAAACAAAATAAAAGAAAATGTATCAGACACGTGGAGCATTCCCAAGCGCAATTGTAAGTCACTCACCAACGTAAGTAGAAGTGGATGAGGAGGGGGCGCGGGCGTGGTCGGGATATAAATCAACCCTAACCATGAGGAAAATATAAATAAAACAATCAACTTCAAAAATATAAATAGCAAAAATTTAAGGGTTAAAACAAAACAAAAAACACACATTAACACACTCTTAAGACTCTTAAATAGAGAAGAGAGAAAGAGTTGAAATGCTGTGATGTAAAATTGTTCAGTTTACAAAAGAGAGATGCATTACAATGATTTTTTCTTCTATCCCATGTATATTTTCTAAAAAGATAGAAAATGGTTTGTGTAAATAAAAAAAAAAACAAGAGGACAAGGAGGAAGAAGAGAGAGCAAGGAGAGAGAGAGAAAAGATTACTGGTTATCTTATCTCTTAACATTAATATTAATGATTCAGAGGAGCACTATATAACACTCACACTGCACATCCTACACGTTATTGGGTGTATTTCTTAAAAATGTGGAGTTCTTCTGCATTTCTGAATGTAAATTACTGTGTGTTTAATTTTTCTAGCACTTAAACCAGCTTACTTGCCTTCAATATGTACGCTTCTAAGCCAGGCTTTCTTCTCCTCAGTTTAAAAAGCAGATTAAGAACAGCAATGCTTGAATTATTTTATGGCTCAGGAGTGGTGTTTGTTGATATGAATGCAAGATTTTTGCTAAAGGTAGCGCAGACTGCGTGCACGCTACATTGTCCCTATAAACTTCTATACTGATTCATGGTCGATTTAAGGTTACAATAGCTTTCGGCGTGCAGCCTCGCCAGGTCAGTTATCTCAGAAAAAACGCAATTATGAAAAATTTCTTTTGCTGACTTTTCGCCACAGCGATTTCTGCCCAAAAATCTGGGTAAATAAAAAAAAATTGCCATGAAAATTCTCAAGATTTGTCGTTGAAATTATAAATGCACATACACCTATACGTTATGCTAATCTAATTCCAAATCAGTCTATGACTGTTGATGTTTACCATTTTCTTATCAGCACTGTTTCTGTTTCGGTATTGTTCGGGCATTTCTTCAATTACAATACTGTACAGCTCAAGGTTAACAGCAGAGTTATGGTTTTGGTTTAATGATAGACAGTTGGACGGTTAGCAAGAAAATTATATACACACACACACACATGCTAAAACATTAAAAATTTCCGATTTCAAATTGAAATTTACAATTATTGCAGCATTTTAATGCCTTTGATTGAAATTGAAAAGCAATTGCCAATAAAAAAGTTTCTTTCAAAACATGCTCAAGAGGATCTCTAAAATGAAGAATTTTTTCTTTTTTCAACTTTTTTACTTCATCTTGAGCTATAATTTAAGCATAATTACAAACATACAGACAATAAGTGCTTGTCTGAGCACAAGCAGAAAAAATTTTCTTTAATTTTTAATTGTAATTGAAATTTCTTTGGCTTTTGCAACAATTTTCGTTTTCTTTTTGTTTGAATTTGAAATTGATGTGAGTATGCAATATCATGCAGGCAACAGGAAACAAATAAGAGAGCTAAGAGAGAGTTTTCGAGGTTCCAAGTCACATATATTTTCTCACATCACTTATGTTGTGTGCGTTCATTTTATACATGAGCAAGAATGCCTACAATTTGAAGTCAATTCCACACGATAGATTTCTGAGAAATTTTTCACGCCAACATTATTTGTTCTCCGAGTTTTTGAAAGAAATCTGCTGAGAGAAATTCGACGAAGAAATATTTCGTTTTGTTGGAGATGTCTGACTTGTAGTTTGAACCCGTGGCCCAGAGTCTAAGAAGCCATCAAACTATCTACTAGAATTCAAGAAGCATAAACTTGCCTTAGTCAAAACGTCGGGTATACTGGTGCTTACTTCTAAGAGTAATGCTACACAAGTAACAAGCAGAACGGGTGCTTTGGAAATTATACTACCTGCTACCGAACAGCAACTCAGTCTCGAAATTCGTCATAAGTTCAGACTTACCCGTAAGCATGTATAACATTATCATGTTTTTAATGTTCATATGTATGTTTAAACATACACATACAGAGAGAATCAACCTGAACGTGTTTATGTCTGCAATCCAGTTTGGACAAAGAATCAACTCCTTTGAGCTTTACAGCGAGCAGCATAGCCCTCTATTTTAACAGGAGATCAGAGAAGTGCTAGCTAAGTAATGTCTCTCTTGGAGACTAATCAAAACAGCTGACTATGAGTTTGTAGTGGCATTAGCGTTTGAAGCCTGTTTAGGGTATAGACAGACTTTAAGCACTGTAACTCTCTAATTACTTGCCTTTATTGGAATTCATAGAATCCAATAAAAACCAAAATCAAACAAGAATATACTTCAAGCAACAAAGCCCCTATTTAATAAGCAAAATTATTAACGCATATGATTTATATTTTAATTTGAATACAAATCCAATTAAATTCATAAGACAATGGAGAAAACCCAATCAAATTTTGAATTCTTTAAAATTAGCATTCAAATAATGTCAGTGTCTTGTATTGTTGAAGATTTGTGGCCTTTAACAAGAACTCTCTTTGTAGACAGCTGACTACAGACATACAAATTGCTGAAGCCAATGCCAGCGTTAATGTTAATGCCAATTTCTATGTTCAATTCAATTTGTTTCATTTCACATTATCAAGTGCTGTGAGATGCTAGGATCGTAATGACCAGTTACGTTATGTATGTATGTAACACGTGTAATCTTTGGATCTACAGGCAGGTCTGTACTTGCAATACTTTAGTCATACGTATTTACAAGGCTTAGAAGTTGACACCAGTATACCCGACGTTTTGACTAAGGCAAGTTTATGCTTCTTGAAGTCTAGTAGATAGTTTGATGGCTCCTTAGACATTGTGCCACGATTTAAGCCCCCAAATGAAAAATTTCTTCGTCGACTTCCTCTCAGCATATTTCTGGCAAAAACTCTCAAAGTAAATAAAATTTCCCTGAAAAGTTACTCATAAAATCTCTTGTTTTAAGTCGACTTTAAACTGTTGGTTCCGCCACTCATGTATAAAACTAACACACACCATAGGACATGTTTTTTTTTTCTTTTTAAAATTTACTTTCAGCCATTACTCTCGGCTAGCTAGAGTGGTAGTAAATGAAGTTTTTTGATTCTTAAGAAGTTCATTTTAACTGTAAATTGAGCAAAAAAGGAAACACAAAAATTCAAAATAAATAATGCCACATGTCCTTGTAGTGTAAAGGAGCCTACATTGGAGGCTTCTTTTGTCTTGAAACCTTATAACGCAACCAATTTTGTAACAGCCGGAAGAGTAATCGAGTGTTTTCTTATGGCAGCCACACGATGGAAAATTAGGCGTGCCTTAATTTAATGAGACTGGTCATCCGCATGCATGGTTTGATCTGGAAAAGCGTTTGGCCAAATTTATGCGTAAAATTTTATTTGAATTGTATGGATCGATGCGCCAGTACTTCTTTGAATCTGGCTGACAAATGAGTCCCGACGAACATAGCAGTTCACCGTTCTCGCTCTTTTCAAGTTCTATTGCAAGCGTACTGGAAAAACCAAATTGGTTTAAACTTATAATTCAAGTAACATTTTTCTTGTTGCTTCTTAGGAACTAGAGTTCTTTTTTATCATTTTCTTTTAGAAACTTAAGGCGAAGTATATTCTGCAACTTGTTGTTGATAATGAGTTGGCTGGGATAGTCGTGTAACATGGTTATAGCAACATGTGGATGGCAGTGACAATAAAAGAACCATCGGAAAAATGCTCTTTAAAGCTTGTATTTCTCCTCTTTCCTTTTTTTCTCTCTCTTTTCTCTTTTTGTCTTTATATATAGCACATACGAATTCTTTTTTTATTAGTTTATATTGCCATTCCTCTTACAGCAAAAACTAAATGCAAAGAAAAAAAGTCTTATTCCATGAAAACACAATACACGCATTACGCACACAAGGAATATAACACTCTTAAATCCGCACAATAACTATATTCGGATCTTTCATCTTTCCATTTTTCACACTTTTAGTTGTTAGGTTTCGTTTCTGTTTTAATTTTTCTTTTAACGTTGTTCTGGAAAGAAATTTTTTTGTCATGATTTTCCAAACTAAATTCTTTATTACAACGACATCCTTATTTTATTTTTCTTTTTTTCCTTTTTCGTTACTGCCTAAATGAGTATGTGTATACAATGACGTGTAAGTAATGGTAAGTACACGATTAATATACAAATGCCACTAGAAGTAAATATTATGTATGCTATTCGTATTAAGAGCGAGTACTACAGACAATTAGACAAATTGAGTCTGAAAACTTGGATTTAACACACAAAAATACCCTGATTTCTATCGAGGGGAGTTACTTTTGTCTATTTTTTACTATTCAGAAGAAATAATATAAGAAATTTAAAAACACGTATGAATTGTTGTAACAACAAATAATTCTTAAGAACCCTGAAGCAGAACAATCAATAAGGATACCATAAACAGGGACGCATAATAAGTGGATGCAGAGAAATATATGGGCAAAATACAAAAGAAGATAATCCATGAGAAATCTATTATCGACGATTTCTGCTATATTATTCCAGATCGGAAGGTATAAACAGAGATATATTGAAATAAGGACAAAACTATCAATCAGTAATTGCATTAGACCGAGCAATCACCCAGCCACAGAAACAAATCAAAACCCATACATACTTCTTTCATTAGAGCCTTTACAGTGCGTCGAAGCTATTCATCACACTCCATGCCCATGACTCGCCGATTTAACAGTGAGTACAGTGAAACCCCCACCAGAAAAAGTCTAACGTATGAACACTCATATTAAAACATTTTTATTCGTTTGAAAGGGCTGACTAAAGCCCATCATGAACTGAAAATAATATCGTTTAAAATCCGCCACAGTTTCTCCGGATTGGATTGTATCTGAAATGTCCAAACTTCAGAAATGTCCCACCAAGAAAAAGTCTAACAAGTTAAAATTCCATTACCGCGCTTGGCAGTATTATCAATCATTCATACAGAATACAGTGACCGCTTTTTATAAAATCGTACTTTAAAATAAGATTAAAATTTAACCGTAATTTTGTACTTTTAAAATTATCTCAATCTGCCAGTTCCTGTAAAATTGAAAAAAAATTCCAAAAATTTTATGATTGTTAAATTTTATCCATAGTGGTGTAGTTTCTTTTGGCGCTCCACATGTCGTGTGAATGAAGCACGAGCCTGTCGATTCGCACATAACCGCCATCATGTGCTTGCCGTTGAGTGATCTAGTCTGGCTAATCTTGTTCTCAAAGGACTAAAGGGCAATGATCCAAGAACAAGTCTAAGGTGGCCAGCTCACCACCTCACCTGAGATTATGATGCTCTCAAATCGCTGTCCTGTTAAAGCCACATGTCGTCAGTATCCGAATCATACCTATCGGCCAAAAAAAATTGATAACCATCGAAGTATACTGCTCGCCGTTGCAATGATGACTTGGCTAAGGATTTACTCAAGGAAATATGGAACAATACGCGCCAGCACAAATAACACCAAACAGATGACATTTTCGGGGATGCATTGTGAGCTCTTGCGCTATCGTATGGATGGCTCAGTCATTCCCTAGTACGACAGTTTGGTTCCATCAGAAAACCGGTGCCCATGACTGGAAAATGGATTTTGCGATGAAAATTTGGTTCAGCTGCCACTGGTTTAAATCGTATTCAGGGAAGACAAGTCACTGAATTCCACAGAAGGGTACCTGTTTGGCAGCGCTGTCGTTGTCAACTATTAAACTTTGGAAGCCTTTGGTAGAAGAAGGCCCACACCAAGGTTGTTTAGTTGAACAAGTTTGCAGTGGTGGTTCTCATAGTCTTGCTTAGTAGATCTGTGGGGAGATCTTCCGGTGATAGATAGAAATAAGTGACGTTGTTTTATAATGCATTTGTTTTGCCGTGATGAAGTAGCCGTAGTCTACCTATTAGTATGTTTGCTTATTAAAAGTGAGGCATGCTTCCAACTCCAGACCAAACATTTCCAATAAAACGAAATACGAAACAAAAAATTTCTTTCGGCGAATGACTTTAAGCAGATTTATGGCAAAAAAAATTCTGAGAAGAAACAAACATTGCCAAGCAAAAGTTTCTCAAAAAAAAAAACTGTGTTTGAAGTCAACTTTAAACTGTACGGTTCTCGCCACTTATGCATAAAATTAACACACGCAACATAGGTGGAATGGGAACCTTGGTCGTAATCATGATTTAAGGATTGTATTAACGAGTTATGTATGCATGTATGTACCTGCCGTGATGCAGTGAGAGTGTGTCAGAGGCAAAATCGGCTTTGACATCTGAAAAGAAAAAAAAATAATTCAACGACAATGTTCTTGAGAAGCTTTTCAAAGAGAAGCTTTTGTTATCTTACAGCACTTATGGTTGTGCAGCTTGACTAAAATGTTGTAAAGACAAATGTGGTGGTCTGAGGTTGTTGCATCTTATTATTATTAATTAAACAAATTTCTGATGTTTTTAAGTTCTGAATTTAAAGGCTATATTTTCAGCAGTCACTTTCATGCTATAAGATTAACAGTTTTTGTTTTTTAAACATTTTGGAATGACCCAGCTAAAAATTGAAAAAATTTTTTGGCCTTTTTTCTTACAACACTCTCCGACTTTCCCAGATTAGAAAAGCTTTTAAGCATACAATATTTTTGTTTAAATTTAAATAGTTTAAACAGAACTTCACAAATAAAACCACACCTTCCTTCCAGATACAAAATGATTTTAAAAAACGAATTCCTACACATTAACAAACCAACAAATATTTGAACATACATATTTCTGTACGTAAATGTCTATTCGATGTACATATGAACGTACTCATTTTAAAAACAGTTTTAAAGGGCAACCAGACGCAGCATGTGGCTTATCATGTCTTACTTTGTTTTCCCCATGTGTCCGTCCCACCACCAAATATTATAAAAATAAATAAATTATCTTCAGAAAAGGTTCTACGAAGCGCGGTCAATACAACTGGCTTTCTAGACGCGGATGTTTTAGAGGGAAGTGGGAGGCCGTTTTGTTTTGTTTTTTTTTTCGAAAGCAAATTTGAAAATATTTGATAACTGATAAAGCAAATGCTTTCTAATACTTGGATTTGTTGTTAATAAACGCGACTAGACTGGTTATTCTTTTCGTTTGTATGTCGGTTGTTTTTATTGTTTGTTTTTTCATTTATTTTTTGCGTTTTGGTGGTCTGCATTTGGAATGTAATTAATCCAACAGTTGAATTTATTGCAAACATATTTTCAGCAAGACCATGGGCAGGGAAACAGGTTGTTTTGGTTTCTGTTTTTTTTTTCGTAATTTTCTTTGAAATGATTAATGTTTAGTGGAGAATTGTTGTTTTGTTGAGTATGCAGACGTTTGTTGTTAAATATGCAAATAACAAAATCTACAAAAACTTAAGCAAAGAATTCTTTCAATATTGTGGTGGATATGGCAGAAGAATACAGATTTCAGGAGAGCTGGTTGCAAGGAAAGAAATAGGATATGGATTAAGATTTTTTTCTTTTGATAATAAGTGCCGCATATTTATAAGCTTTTTGTTTTAGCAGTGCTAGAAATCGTATCCGTAATCCATCCTATCAAATATACAGGCATCTAGAAAACACAATCCCTTTGATATTTACGTGATGAAATACGAATTGAAGACGTGTCTGTACTTAGTAAACATATCTAGTACCATCTATAATGTGTTCACTACGAAACCCTTGTCAGTCCAAGTGATATGACCTAGCCTTACACAAACTTATATGGGTGTGTTGTACTTTTATACGATGAATGGGCGGATCTCGCAGTTTAAAGTCTACTTGAGAGCAGATTTTCATGGAAATTCTTATTTACTGCTCTAGAGTTTTTAACCAGGAATATGCTCGAGAAGGAAAGAGTGCGCCAAGAGAACGTATTTTATTCATACTTCGTTTTTGCTGTAGCATGTCTTGCGGTGGGGTTTAAAACCGATGGCCCTTAGGTCTAATAAACCCTACTGATCACTGCCTACTTGGTAGGGTCATGAACACCTTTGACCAGATATATAAGACTTAACATGCACTTTTTTACTTCTTCAAATACCTAGTGTATATTATTATTTATAAGTTCTAAACGATATGTTCGAGATGTCTGGGCTGACGTTTGAACCGCCAATATACCATCTACTAGACTACGGCGAAATTAGTAAACGTTCTGAGCAAAATCGAATGTAAAGTTTAGAGAGGCTTATATAGGTAGCATGTTAGTGGCCCTAACCTGTTCGCAAGTTAAGACAGACAAAGTGGTGTTTCAGCTATTATAGCTACGTTGCAGTGACAGATAAATGAAAAGGCAGTGTCCCCTTTTCTAAAGATCTAAGACCACCTGAGTATTTCATGATATAAGTTCAGAGGAAGCCTTGATTATTTTTCTTTTCAAAGTGAAGATTTGTTTTTGCAGTAACCGGCAGTGTGAGGCATAATAGTGATTGATATCTGTGTGGATAGTTTCGCATCTTAACCTGTTCACTAGTTAAGACAGATAAAGTGGTGGTTCAGTTATCATGGATACCTTTCAGTGACAGTGTTCTTTATTCTAAAGATCCAATACCAGAGGTCATCTTGATTATTTTTCTCTTCAAAGCGAAGATCTGTGTATGCACTAATCAGCACTACAGAAACCTCATTCGAATCTAATTTGCTGTGTACTGTGAGACACAATACTGTTAGATATGTGTTTGGATTGTTTCAAATGGAATAGGACTTTTATTTTTTAAACTTGAATTTTATAGAAAGCAAGTCTAGTATAGACAGCGCATGAAATAAATGTAAATAGACTTTCGTTCTTAAAAGTTACAGAGTGACTATGGCAAATCGGTAAGGAATAAAGGCAAACGAAATGAGTGGCAGTTTTCTTCAAAATGAAAATACATTTCAGCACAATAAATTCCCGAATTACCCACCTCAACGATGAAAACCAGGTTGAAAATTTATTAAATTCTTCCATTGACTGACACTTAACAATAGTTTCGTCAAAGATGAGTTGAAAGGCAAAAACTACTAAGAGAAAACACAAGTAAAAATTTGGTTATTGCCAAGAGGCTTTGGCATCATAGAGGCATGGATTACATACATACATACATATTTGGCTATTACAACCCTTCAGTCAGGATTACGACCTAGTTTCTCTCAGCACTTATGTTGTGTGTGTTAATTTTTAGACATGAGTGGCGGAACCTACAGTTTAAAGGCTACTCCGAACGACAGATTTTTGAGAAACTTTTCATGGCAATTTTTATTTACTCTCAGAGTT
>QOCX01005046.1:0-13510 GCA_005959815.1 Sarcophaga bullata | reverse complement strand
AATTTTTCTTTCAAAGATATTTATTTTTTTTTAGTCAGTGAGCGTGTACCTATGGCCTCACAACAGTCTACGCTGTTTCAAAACTCCCTCAGAAGTCTGGTATCCGGTCTCAACAAGCAGCTGCCTGGTTTTGAATGTAGGCATGCATGATTCATTTAAAATCATATTGAAAATCAGCCTGTTAGTTCCACTGTGCTAGTAATCGATATGAAACTAAAGGTATGATGAAGAAATGAGGCATCCAAATGAAAGAAGCCTGCGTGAACCCAGAGATGAATATTATTGGGTAATGAAGTGGGCAATGATCTCTTTCTCTTCATCTGATTTGCAACTCCTCCTTGCAGAAAACGAACTCTCTGCGCAATGACCTGCAAAATATATACAGTATGTACAGATGTCCCTCTGATCCGATCTTAGACGTGAGCCCTGATCAGACATCTCCAACAAAACGAAATATGAAAAAATATTGCTTTGGACACTGTCTCTGCAGATTCCTGGCAAAATTGTGAAATTAATAAATTCGCCATGAAAAGTGTCCAAAAAAAAAAAAAAAAAAAAATACGTTCTTAGCCGACTTTAAACTGTAAGGTCCGGCACTCATATTTAAAATAAACAAACTCAATGTAAATGCTGTGAAAAGCTAGGTCGTAATCATGACTGAAAAGCTGTCATAACCAATTATGTATGTATGTTAGGCTGGATTGTTCCTCAGTCCAGAAGTTGCCACGCGACAATATATATCTTTACCTATAGTCTAACAGTGGTAATAAGCAAATCTATGTATATTCCTATTCAGCCGTGGTGTGTCTGCTAAAAGCAAGTTCATCAGCTCAGAACTTATTCCTGTAATTAGGAACACTTGTTGCATTAACATAAATATGTTGAATGCGGCAAAGGCCAAAGAATTAACAGCAGAAGCTCGCCGTTTGCCTGTCAGAAAGCACGGAAATGCTAGTAATGAGACATCCCTTGTTCAAGATCAGATTTGTAATGTGCTTTAGGGAAATCCCCTTGGTCTGAAGCACACAATATTAGACAGAGAGTCATACTAAGATCCTTGCACTTTGCAAGAAACTCCACAACCTACCTTATCCTCAAGTTAAAAACCATCAGAAACATTCCATATGGAAGGAATAGTCTTTCATGCTTGGAATTCTAGTGTCAATTTACCCATTAAGACTAGATTGAGAAATTCTCAGATATAATAGAATGCTGCGTGTTTTCTGAAATCTATGTAATACAGATTAAGCATAATAATTAAAGACTGGATAAGAGTGATAAACAAGGCACAGGAAATCTGTTTCGCAACAAACTTCCTTACTTTAATGAAAGAGTTAATGTAGCATATTTTATTGGAGATAACTCAATTAAGAAGACTAGCTGCGATAAGCATGGTATAAATTTCTATCTTTAGCCAATTAGCATACAAAAGCTTAAATTCTTCACAACAATATATTGTTACGAAAATGGAAATGGTGTAACAAGGTTTAACATTAAAATCTTAAACAAAAGCTATGAAAACAAAACAACGAACTTGTTTACTTGAATATAAATAAAAATATAGCAACAACATCACGTACTACGAAAGATGGATAAACAATTAAACAACAAGCAACAACAACACTGCAAGGACGAACTTAAACAAGATACACAAACAACAAAAAAAGAAGAAAGCATGCATGAATGTAAACAACATGTTTACATTCGTTGAATTCGTAGAGAAGACCAGCATCTTCGCCTACGAGAACATTCATCAGACTGTTTACGTCACTATACAAAAGGCAAGGCAAAGCATGCAAAGTCGGAGTTGAAGTTCAGCCAGTCTTCTATGAAGATGCGTTGCGTGTGCAGAAAGCAATCGTGGTTTGAAGATCTCCGTTATAAAATAATTGTGTAATAATTGTTATTGTTTGTTGCAAAGGGCATGAACAAAGGAATAATAAATAAAGCAATTGTTATTGTTAGAATAAGTTGTGAACAGTGGCACACAAAATTGTGCGAATAATAAAGGACTTTAATTAAAACTTTTTTTATTTTTATTTGCAATCTATGAGCTCATATTTCAAACGTTTTTAAAAGGTAAAAATGTAACAATATATTATTGTTTCCTCGACCTTACCTCGACCGATTACATTGTCTATTCTGTATACCAAACTACAAATATGAGACATTCAATGCGTAATTCTAGAGTAAAACCGAATCAAGCTATATTTTTGTGGAGTCCAATCAATTTTTTATGAAGCTTTTAAACTCAAAGATTTCTTTTAATTTATTTTTAGCGCTTTTTTCCATTTTAATTCATTTGACAATATTGATAATAAAATTTTAGAAAAGTGCGTCTTTGTCTGGGAAAGTTTTTTTTTTTGCTGAAATTTAATTCGTTACAATTTTTTTTTGTTTGTGTGGCAAATAACTTTTTAATGAGATAAACTGGTTGAAATTTTATTAGAATTGATGCGGTCTTTACGATTTCTAAACTAAAAGTATTTCGCATACACAGCCTTACAGATATTTTTAAAATTAATTTCCAAACAAATCAAGTTACTGCGTAGATATTACTGCAGTTATTTGAAAATGTTACTGGGATTTTGATATATTAATCTGTATGTATGTATGTATACATGCACATACATATATACATACATATGTATGTAGAACTAAAATAATGTGAAACTTTATGCGATTTTAATGAGTTGCTGTCCGAAATAATTTTTTTCATTCGCATTCAGAATTTCATTTGATATGCGCTGCATAAAAATGTTAAAACCTATGAGGGCTATAGAAGAGAAAAACACAAGTTGTGTGTGAATCGTATATGAATTGTTGGTCACATAGGTCACGGATAATTGGGTGATGAACATACTGGAACATGCATACTCTTTTCTAATACCAGTTTAGATATTAGAATAGCCAATAGCTCTTCTTCATTAGGCAAAAATATTTACTGCCTGCTGACAAATCTTACGTTGAGTAAAAATCTTATTTTATTGCTAGACTCAACCGGCTTTAATTCCATATTCTCACTGGATCTAAAGGGCATGTCTATTATTCTACCTACTCTCGAGAGTCATTGCACAATAGGTATAGGAATGGAGATAGGTTATGCTCAGACTTCAGCAAAGGTTAAAGATCGCTGTAAGGAAGAGTAAATTTCCCAAAGGAAGATAAACTAACTGGCAGAAGCAATAATAAGGGTTATGATGGATATAAACTAAACAAAAGATTCTTGGAGACATATAATATACGATCATGGATCTGTGTTCAGAAATAATCAAACTAGATGTCGCTCTATACATAATGCTGAGACAATAGTTTACAGTTTATAAAATATAGCCGACCAGTCAGAGAAATGGAGATCATGGTTTTATTTCAAATCTAAGTGTAATTTGACGAGCTGTTTATGAAAATTTATAAAAATCTGCTGATCGAATGTTTACTGAACCAATGGACTTGAATTTATTCACACATAGCCACGAATAGTTGCGAATTGCACGAGGTGCGTTGTCCGGACAAAATACTCATTTTGATAATACGATTCTATTACTTTCAAGTGTAGTAGGTAGTGTATTGGCTTATTAAAAGTGAGGCCATGGTTCAAAGCACAGATAAGTAATTTTTAAGCATATTCCACTTAGCAGATTTCTAGCAAAACCACTGAGAGTAAATAAAATTGTCATGAAAAGTTTTTCAAAATTCTGTCATTCGGAGACAACTTTAAACTGTATAACGTACCCGTATAACTAATGCGTTAAATTAACACACATACAGCATAAATAGTGTGAGAAGCTAGATTATAATCCGGACTGAAGGATTGGACTGACCAGTTATGTACATGTATGGCTGAATAAATGACAACTGACTTTGTAGTCGCCGTAGTCTAGTAGGTAGTGTGTTGGCTTTTATAAGAAAGGCCAGGGTTCGAATCCCCGGTCAGGCATCAAAAACGAAATATGAAAAAAAATATTTCCGACTCTCTCTCAGCAATATTTAGCAAAAGCAACTCTGAGAGGTGAATTAAATTGCCATTGAAAACGTTTCTCCCAAACAAATCGTGTCTGATTCGGAGTCCGACTTTTTAAACTAGTAGTCCTCTGCTACTCACTGTATAAATATTAGCACATCACACATATGTGGTCTGAGGAGCTAGCGCGTAATCCTGACGAGGGTTGTAAGAGCCAATTATGTATGTATGTTATGTAAGATAAAGTGCCAATAACTTACAATTCTAAATATTTTTTAATATAGTAGATAAATCTGACCCTACTCCAGTCATGTATTTGTTGACAGTAGAGATCAATCCTTTGACCACCTTCTAAAAGCTTATTATGAACAAAGTTGAAATCCCTGTTGATATACTTGATATAAAGACCCAATGCAACCTAATAAAATGTCTTTAAACTCTAGTCAATATGCATATGTACTTCAACAAATTCTCCATTTTCATTATTTTCCACTTAATAAAATCAGACGAGCAATGAAAAAAAAAAAAAAAGAAATAAGAAGAAAAAGAAAAATTCTTGATTTAAAAAAACAAAAAAAAATTTCTCTTGCGCAACATTTGTTACAAATTTTCTTCGTTCGACTTATTTTCGAAGCAAAACTTAGTCCTCCTGTTTAAGTTTGTAAAGTTTGAAAAGTGCTTTATGATGGTGCCTCTGCTCTCTTATAATAATTGTTCATTTTCTTTATTTCTCATATTGAGAAAAAGATTTCTTGCGAAATATTTTATGTTATGTCGCATTATGACTTCATTTCCGTTTCCTTTTTTATTATGCTGCTGCCATTATTTCATTATTTAATTCGTTTTGTTTTATTTTATTTTATTTTTTTTTGTATTGCTTCTCCTTTTTCTTCTTAAGATATTCAATGGAGTGAATTGCTGCAATCTTTCTGTGGCAACATTATAAGCTATACAAGATGCTGTTCCCTTGCGTAGGTATCCGGGTCCATGAGCTACGCCAGCAATATCACTTGTAAATATTTCTCAATGGCATACACTAACACTCTCTCTTCCGGAGCGTATTGCTGGCAACATTCTAACGGCTGCAGCATACACCTACTCGCCGGCGGGATAATACTGACAAAGTTCAATCTCATCTCAACTGCAACATTTTTGCATTCCGTTCATTCTTATCCCTGTCGCCGTTCGCTTTTCTCTTTGCCATTTTTTTTTTTTTTTGTCACATTCTCCATGTGCATCTTTAATTTTGTAATCTCTTTCAAGTCATTTTCCTAGAAACATATGTTTTTAACTTTGTACCGCCAAGTGTTTCCTGTTCCGTCTGCTTTCTCTTAGCCTCCTTTTTCGCCTTTTCATTTCCAAGTTTCAATTTCCTACATTTTCTTTTGTTTTCCTTTTTGAAACTTTCACCGGCAAAAGGTATCGGCCCAACTTGGTTCCGCCGTATTTCCTTCCTCCTAAATTAAGAAAAATCTTCCTGAAATTGCATTATGCAAGCGTACACAGTTACCTTCCCACTTTACATCATTCTGAAAGCACATTCCTAACTTCTACTCGACAGACTACATACCATACATCACTATCGGCGCACTAGTTATACGTATGCCATGGAAATATTTCGATCACATACACGAAAGAGGTGAATTCTTACTTTGGTCCGAAATGTTTTTTGCTCTTGCAACACTTCTTCTATTAGGAAATTCAGAAAAATTTGTAAAAAATATCAATGCCCCTACAATTGTTGCATGGCCTAGAAAGTGCCATCTAGTGTTATTTTAAGACCATAATATTTATTAGATTGTGATAACACACACAGTGTTATTTTCATATTTCAAGATGTTTGTGTTTCAAACCAAGTTTTTCTGTTTGAGGTGGCATGTTCGCGTTGTTAAAGCACTTCCTTGGAACCCTGTACGAATTTTATAGTATGAGAAAGTATTTCCATTGTAATACTTGGCTTTAGGGGAATTCTAATAATTCATACAGAAAGCATCAATTCTTCGGAGAGGGTATTAACAACAGGAAACTTTACGGTACTCAGGAAACAGTCACAATCCCTTACTACTACAACATATTTTTAGGCATGATAGATTACTATCACAATTTTCTATAGGGTCTTTCATTAAGTGGTTCCTATTTATAAATCTAACTAAAACAAAGTGCATGTCAGGTATCATTGAAATTTTATTTGTTTGTTTAAAAAACCTATTGTTGCCATTAAATATGGAATTTGTTCTGACTCTGGCGCAGAATGTTGGCTTTGTTGACTGCTGTGGTTTGTGGCTGTTGTTCGCAAACATCTGCCACTTAAGAATACCGCATAAGAAAATGAAATGAAACGAAATATGAAAATATATTTCTTCAGCGACTTCCTCTCTGCAGTCTCCTGGCAAAATTTCCATTAAAAATTTCTAGTTCGCGGTTGATTTTAAACTGTAGGTTCCGCCTCTCATAGATAAAATTATTACGCACAATATGAGCGGTGAGGCGTGAGAAGCTAAGTTATAATCCTGACTAAAGGGTAATAATGAACAAAGGCTAACTGGTAGCTTGCCGTTCACAGGCTAGTTCACTCGATGGTCCAAACGGCCCTTTATGTGAGGTTTGCCCTCTTACCATAATTCGTTAGCAGAGTGATTGAAAACCGACCAGTTCTCTTGGTGGCACTTTCGCCACTATGCATAGATCTTAAAACTTTTGCCCTGAAATGCAGGGCACTTTCACCAATTCTGTTACCGCCCATCACAAAGTCATGAACTGTGTGACAGTTGGCGACTTGCTATTGAAATCACATGCTACTGGTCAAAAATCATCATCATGCAATTCTGGTCAAAAAAGTCCATAACCTATAGTGCTCGACGTTAACAGTAATGTCCTGGCCAACGTCGTCCTCAAAGACACATGTACCGATGACACCGCCAGCCTAAAAGTCATACCAAACAGTGACTTTTTCGACTTGCATTTGACGATCTTGGATCTTATGTGGATTGAGAGAATCCCAAATTCCTCCGAACCTTTTGATACCGTGCGAGGTTTCAGACAAGGCGATACCTTATCATGCGACCTCTTCAATTTCGTAATGGAGAGTGTTCTGCTAAAGGCGGGAATGCATCGTAATGGCACTATCTTTCTAAAAAGCGTCCAATTGTTTGAGTATGCTGACGGCATTGACATCATAGGGCGTTCCAAGCGAGATGTTACTGCTCCCTTTAGTGCTATTCGAGCGGAAGTCTACTAAGATCGCTCTGGCAGTAAATGAGGGCAAAAGAAAGTATATGTTATCGACAATTAGAGAAGTGCGGCGTATTGATTGTCAGATTACTGCCGATAACTAGACTTTTGATACAGTCAAGGTATTTATTTATCATGGCTCCGTCGTTACTACCAAAAATAATGTCAGTCTGAAGATCAAGCGCGGGATCATTTTTGCCAACAGGTGCTACTATGGTCTCAATAGGCAATTGAGTAACAGAGACCTCTCTCATACAACGAAGCTAATGCTCTACAAAAGGCTCATCCTACCCGTACTCCTTTATGGTGCAGAGGCATGGACCCTATTAAGCACTCATGCAGCAGCCTTGAGAGTATTCGAGAGAAAAATCCTACGTAAGATCTTCGGTCCAGTGCAAGTTGGCAATGATTTCTGGTCCCAGTGAGCTCCAGTGAGCTGTATGAGCGCATCAGCGACATAGACTTTGTGCAGCGTATTAATATCTAGTGGCTGCACTGGCTCGGCCATGTCGTTCGAATGGAGGAGGATGCTCTGGCGAGGCGAGTGGTTGATGCAGGGATCTGCGGAAGTCGGCGTAGAGGACGACCTTGTATCCGTTGGAAGGACCAAATCGAGGAAGAACTGTCATCGATTGGTGTGACCAACTGGCGTAGACGCGCAAGAAGCAGAGGCGCCTGTAAGGATGTATTGCGGCAAGCCGAAATCCGTTGATAGGGTTGTTAATGGCCAATTAAGTAAGTAAGTATGGATTATTGTCAATTAGAAAATCCAAACTAATAAACAAATTTGAGCATTAAAAAATATCGTATTCAAATTACAAACAAAAATTTAATTTGTTAAAGCAACTGAAGTGTTTTATTTGTTCGAGATTTTAAAGTCAACTGAAGTTTTTATTTTTTCTTTTTTTACGTTTTATTGTTGTTGTAGTTGTTGTTGTTATTATTTAACTCATAGTTGTGTTCCTTTTTAGTATTAAAAAACTTTCAAAACACTTAAAACGCCTTTGGCTGCTATCCCTCCGTTGTAAACCGAGATAACTTTAAATTAACTTTAGTTGTTCTTGAAAGGAATCCTTTTGGTCAACTGACTGTAACAAAAAGCAGCAGCAGCGGCAATAGCCATTACATCTACATAAGTATTGGTTAACAAATTAAAAATAAAACTTAAAACTAATTTCAACACTAAAAGAGGTTTTAATACGTCTTCCATTTTACCCACACTTAAGGGTTAGGGGGGGCAGGAATAAAACTGAGTTGTAATCCTCTAATGAATATGCAAATAATTTGAAAAATATTTGAAAACGTCATGTTTAAATAAATTTTCTTTCTACAGATGTTACGTTTTTTTTTTTTTTTTTTTTTTTTTTTTTTTTTTTTTTTTTTTTTTTTTTTGTGCAAATGATGATGACCTTAAACAGAACATACGACCCTAAATCTGAATTGCTTAAGGTTAAAGCAAATAAAACTTATTCGTTTCTATTCTTATTATCGTTCTTACTTTCTTTTTTTTTTTTGTTTTCTCACACGCTTAGGTATTAAACAGGGCCAAAGTGTAAAATTTGCATACATGTATGTATGTAAGTTTGTACGTAAATTCGAATGATTTCTTTAATTTATTCAATCTTCATTTTTTTTTTTTTTTTTTTTGGGCCAATAGAATAGAATAGAACACCGAAACTTATTTTATAGTCAACTAAGTTTGGGAATTTCGTTTCGTTTTCGGGAAAAGGTTAAGTTGAAAAGTTTAAAATTTCTTAGAAATTTTTTTTATTTTTCAATTCTCCAGAAAATTCCTTTCTTTTTCTATTCTTTTCTTTTTCTTTCTCACAAACACGTTTCTAGAAATGTTTTGAAGAGTAAAGGTAAACAATGAAAAGAAGGTTTTTTTTTTTAATTTGATTCATTATTTGACAATATCTTGAAGAAAAACTTGTATTTCCCCTTAGGGTAAGTCCACACATACATACATACGTATACGTTACAGGAAGAATAATTTATTGAAAAGTTTTAACTCTCTGATCAAAACTATGCCTAACTATTTCCTTTGTTGGTCGCTGGATACCTAACAGACGATGCGTTGTTTGTCATATTTTTTTTTTGATACATAAATAGGTACTTGGTACTTGGAATTTATCAAATACAAGCATCAGTCCATCAAAATGTAATCGGTAAACATTGGGAGTGAAATGTTTAAGTCTAGCCTACGCTAACATAGTTATGAAAAAGTGATAAGGATATGTTTTTAAAGACACAAATACAGTTACTTAGATTTTATGCCATAAAATCATCATTTTAAGTCAATTTTTTGTTAAATTTTTATTAAAATTTTATAAAAAAAAAAAATAAATATTCGAGAGGGTGTTTTTGACTTTCACGTAAGCCTTCATGGATGCATTACGTTCATTGAAAAATTAGCCAGGAATGCAGTGCTCAAGATTAAACCCTGGGATATCTTTTATGTTAAACAATGTCCTCTAAAAATGTATGCAACTTGCAGTACAGATAAGTAATGCCAGAGAGGGCCATTCTTCAAATATGAATACAGGAATGTTGTTTCGGCGCGGGTTTATTTAATTAAAATTTTTATTATTTTTTTTTATCACCTCCCAGGAGATGACTTCCATTCACGTAGTGTATTTGTTTTGGTATACGGGAAAGGTAGTTTATACGAGCAGGGAGGTGTGAGCCATTTCCAAGTGTATACTTTTCATAATTTATTTTTCGAGTTAAGCTTTTTATTAAATAATCCTCATTTTCTTGTTTCTATTGTGAATAATCCATATATAATGTCAGAGTTCCTAATGGAAATCGAATTCACGGGCCTATGGAATGTTGGAAACTATTTTTTGGTAAAACATTTGGCCGTCGTTGCACTTCGCAGAAATGTTTCAAGAGAACCCATCGTAAGATACATACATAATTGGTCAGTACAACCCTATAATCAGGATTACGACCTAGTTTCTCTGCCACTTAAGTTGTTTTGTGTTAATTTTATACATGAGCGGCGGGGGTCTGCCGACTCCGAATGGCAGATTTTTGAGCATCTCTTCATTAGCAATTTTATTTACTTTCAGAGTTTATGCCAGAAATTTGCTGAGTTGGAGATGTCATTTAGTTGGTTCGTTTAGTTCATTTAGTTGGAGACTCTCTGACCTTGGATTTGAACCCAGGCCTTACGTTTAAGAAGCCGACACACTACCTACTCGACGTGTAAGATACCTGCCATCCAAATCTTGAGTCAAGCTGACTAATGTCCGTTTTCGATCAAAGCAATTAGTTTAAATGCATGTTTAGACTTGCATACACACTATCGTGTTGCTTGTTACATTTTTCCTGCATAAACAAAAGCTATCAGTCTGCTTCATCAAAAGACGTTTGCACTTTTTCATAAAATTTTAAAGATGCAGTAATTAAATGTCTGGTGCTTGAAAGTCGTAAGTCATTTGCATTAATACGACACATACGTACATATATAATAGGTCATTAGGTCATCACAATCCTTTGGTCAGGTGGTGTTAATTTTCTGCATGAGTTGCGGGATCTACAGTTTTAAATCAACTCCGAACGACAGATTTCTTGAGAGCCTTCTCCATGGCAATCTTTACTCTCAGAGTTTTTTCTAGAAATCTGCTGAGCGGAAGTCACCGAGGAAATATTTTTTCATATTTCGTTTTTGGCTTTGAACCGTTATTTTATGTCTAATAAGCCAACACACTAGACTACCACGTATACGATTCATACAAACCATAATTCATTATTTACAGAGAGGATTTCGCTAAATTCTTGACTTGACAGCTTTGATGATTTGCTGTTATTTAACATTTCCAGTCTCCTTAAATAATTTTTTTTTGCCTCCATTTGAAGAATATGTTTGCTTGATATGATGTTTTAAAGATTAAATATCCGAACTTTTGTGATAATAGTGTGCTTTGCTTAAAATTAAATATTGCGAGTGTGAAAATCTGCGTTAAGTAGATCATTGACTGTGATATTTAGCGTTACGGAAAGAAAGGAAAAATGAAGTCTCGATATGAAAATGAATACAAAAAGTACTCTCTTCATCAATTTTGAATAAAATTAATAATTATTACAAAATATGTACATAATATAAATGGGTACGATATGAATTTGTATTTACACACCATAAGAAACTCTTCTTTCTCTTCCGCCCCTCTCCTCTTCGTTTTGTCAAAGAAACGGAACGATTATTTCGAAGCAGAGTAACATCATTAAAAAAGAAAAAAAGAATATTTTTAAAATGATTTTTTCTTATTATTTAAATAGCACAGAGTAAACGGAAAAGGAATTGAAAAACTGTTTTGTATTGAAAATAACTTCATCAAATAGAATCTCGCAAACAAAACAAAAAAAAATCAAAACAAAAAAATGAAATAAAATAGAAAACAGATACTATGATACTAATATACATATGCTTTTATATAGGGTCCTTAAACAGGGATTTCCGTAGTTTGACAGCCATCTTGCTTAGCTACTTCCGTCAAATTAGTTGTAATTCGCCTCCTGAATGAATTAGTTGCCAATTATATTTTCATGAAAAGACGTCTTCAGTAAAGAGGCCCATTTCTGGATGAATAAGGTATGTGAATAAACATAATTTGTAAACTTGGATTGATACTAATCCCTAAAAGTGCCTATCCATTCAATTCCGAATAAGTCTTCGTTTGGTGTGAATTTTAGAACAACGTAGGCCAGTACATCACTGTTGATGACGAGCGCTATTGGTCCATGAATACTAATTTCTTTTTGGTCTATTTTGCTAACACTGTCAACGACAAACAACTTTTGGTAGCTGAATTGGATGATCTAGACACCATTGACTTTCGGTTTCCTATGATATTCTGTCTGCACTAACGATTTAAGGGCATGGTAATCTCACATGTGGGATAAGAGGCAGGAATCTGTAAAATTCTATACTTCTACAGCAAATACTCGTAGGACGTTGTTTCTAGGCAATGATAGATGACAGATGGATTATCATAAGACATGCTACAGCAGAGCAATCTCATGCTTAGCTGGAGCAGTAATAAAAGGCAGAAATGCTTTGTGAAAGCCATATGGTCCCAAGAAGAAGAAAAAAAAACTGACATGTAGGTGATGTGCACTGGTCTACTCCGAAAGACTTTTTATGTGGGATTTTATTAAGTCTCAGGTATGTGCGGATACGTTAGAAATCACATCGCATCTCAAAATAAAATTAATAAGTTTTGGAAATGTGAACGAATGATCACGTTTCTCAAAGTCAAATTAACCTACACCATCGGTCAAATTCAGCCTGACTCTCGGTTTCTATGATATTCTGTCTGCACTAACGATTTAAGGGCATGGTAATCTCACATTTGGGAAAAGAGGCAGGAATCTGTAAAATTCTCTACCTCTACACCAAATACTCGAAGGACGTTGTTTCTAGGCAGTGATAGATGACAGCTCGATTATCATAAGACATGCTACAGTAGAGCAATCTCATGCTTAGCTGGAGCAGTAATAAAAGGCAGAAATGCTTTGTGAAAGCCATATGGTCCCAAGGGTACGGAAAAAAAACTGACATGTATGTGATGTGCGCTGGTCTACTCCGAAATACTTTTTATGTGGGGTTTTATTAAGTCTCAGGTGTGTGCGTATACGTTAGAAATCACAGCGTATCTCAAAGTCAAATTAATCCACACCATCGGTTAAATTCAGCCTGATTTATGCACCAAAGTTTTGGAAATGTGAACGAATGATCACGTTTATCAAAGTCAAATTAACGCACACCAACGATCAAATTCCGTCTGAGTTATGCACCCAAAAATGAGGACATTTTGAATGATCTTCAACCATTTGAGTCATGGTAGATATTTAAACGATGTTGTATTGAAGGGTGTTTCAAACGATTAAACATTTTTCGATAATATCTCACGTACACTTTGTTTTGTTTAAAGATATGAAACACTTACAAAAAGACCCTATGTATGTTAGGATACGCAATATGAAACAGTTTTACTATTTACGAGATACGCAAGAAAGAATTCAATACCAATAAATCTCAGGAAGTATACACAATACTGTACTATTAATAGACAATATCTATCAAGTTTTTTCTTTTTTTATTTTCTTTTATTTTATTTTATCAATCTATCGTTGAACTCTTTAAGTAGAATGATGTGATGTGTGTGTGTGTGTGTTTTGTCTTTGTTGTTTATAATGCAACATATTGCTGCCGCAGGTGTTTAATACATTTTGATTTTGCTATGAATAAATAACAAGAATTATTTACAAAATAAAAGTTAAAAAATATATCTACATACACATACACATGCA
>QOCX01005045.1:0-13510 GCA_005959815.1 Sarcophaga bullata | reverse complement strand
AATACAAACGTAGAATAAATAAATACATACAAATTTATTAAAGAAATATAAGAAATAAGCAGCTAAAACATAAGAATAATAACTAAAACACAAGAAATAAAAAATATTTAAGGATAATGTTACACATACATTTAATTTTTATGATTTATTTTTAGTCAAAAAAAATGTTCAAATAGTATATCAAACAGGCATCATACTACATACATCTTACGAATTAAAATTTTATAGTCTTTTCAGAACTATAAAATGTTAACTGTATGATTAGGGTTGTAGTGTAGTGTATTAACGAAATCATGTTGATCATTTATTAAAAACAAAAACTAAATCTGAAAACGAGCCAAACAAAGATCAAACAAGAGTCAACAAACTTTAAAACAAACTTTAAACGCATAATACTTTGTAAATTTTTAAAACATAAATCGTTTGTGAATTTCATTATAATGTGATATAGTATTTTGTAAAATAAATTGTAAATATATTTAAGTTTAGGAATTAGAAATTCTCATTGTTAGTATTTAAGCGAGAAGTTTTTAATAAATAAACAAATTATAATTTTGAACTTCAAACAGAAAAGATCGTTGTTTGATTTTCAGTACTATTGTAAATACTAGTTTAGTAAAAATTTGTAAGATTATTGATCAAAATGGCACACAGTGGTTCTAGCTGAAAAAAAGTCATAACTTCTCTCCGGAAGCAGCTAGAAGTATGAAATTTTGGAGTTATCTATTTACTATTCTTTTCACCAAAAATGTATGCCGTAGGTAAAATGGGTGTGGATGTAAATAAAGAGGTAAGCATGAAAATTTTTAAAATAACAAATTCTTTGTAACAATTACGAAATTTTCAGCACCACGACCACCAAAATGCTCCCTTGGGTACTCCATTAGTTTCGAACAGGTATATTGCACTAACATACAAAACAAGATAAGGATATTAATATATAAAATAATAACATTTTATTTAAATTATTCTACATCTTCCTGTATAAAAGGATCTAAAAGTAATGAAATCTCTTCATCACCAAATAGTTCTAAGGAAATGGGCTAAGAAATGGCTTTGTTGAAAAAGACGAAATTAATGGGTCTGATAACAGAAGCAAATATTTGAAAAGATCTTCCATTGTTTTCTTACGTGACATTTTTCTAGTGTGATGTTCGGGATTAAATCTCAAATCTTTGTTACGAGACTCAGGCGCTTCCTCCGACATCATTCCTATCTGAAGTGCCGCATTTTGAATTATGTCTGCGCCGTGAATCAACATTTTGTAGACACTCGATGGCGTATAGTACCATTCATACAATTCCACGTATAGTTCCGCAGTATCCATCTCATACTTTCGGAAGGCTTTCACATTAATTGCATAACCAGATGACATAGTCCTCAATATTATTCCTAGTCTATATATTTTCATTTATTTCTGTTATTTGAGAGCTAAGGAAGGTTGTTGAAAAAATTTTCTAGCGGTATTACCGTCATTTGTGCTTCCCTCTCTCGGCTTAGGAATATCAATAAGCAAATTCATTTCTGATTACAAAGCGTTAATTATTTCATATTTTCTTTTCTTCTGTGAAGCTTTATCAGTGCTTGCCATTTTTAATTTCAATTATGTAAGATATATGCAATACACATTCCAGGCACCTTATTCACGCATGCAATGTCGATAACCCATATTCGTAAAGTCTGGCGCTTGCATTCAAGGCTTTAATTTCGTGTATTTTATTCATGATGGTTTGCATTGCTCCACAAATACCACATCTTTGAGTAGAGAAATCGCTAAGGATTGAGAAAACCTTGCCATCAATCATTATCAAATAAAAAACATGCTTAACCTCAACTGCATTAGTTTCAATGTCAGTAGCTGTTGACACTATTGCATCAATTTGATTTTGTATGTAATTAGTTTCACTTTGAATCAAAGATTTTATTTCCTTTTCAAAAATTAGTTTACTCGACCTGCAAAAACGTGTAGATGATGGGCGTGGGTTTTCCCATATGATATCGTTACCGTACTTTAGCTATAAAGGTACCAAGCAAATTGCAAACAAATATTCATCAGTTTTACAGGAATCATTTGAACTAAAGTTTTGCTTATAGGTTTAAAATTCTACATGCAGTCTGATCAACTAAGTCCTGCGGAGACACTTTTGCTATTACATAGGATACCTTTATTCCATTACTTGGGTAGCACTTTTGTTTAGCTTCCAAATTAACACCAGTATGCATTGCATTATAATTTGCTTTTGTGTATTTGCCATCGATAAACGGACGTAATGCTTCCTCACCGGTATATGCCACTGGTTCTTTAGATTGTGCATTATCAACTTTTTAATTTTAGTTGCTCTCGTTGGAGATCCATTTATGTTCTTTAGAATCTCGGCAGCATCCTTCTTGCCAGATTTGTAAAGACTAACGCCGGCAGCGAAATCTAGTTTCTAAGGTGAACATCCACTAACTAAAGTAGACACTTCCAATCTCCGTACAGCGAACTTAACTTTATTGCAATAATATTCTGTTTTAATTTTCTGTAACTCACTCTTAGCAAAAAAAAAATAGCTAATGACAGCATTTGCTCTTTCATTATTTTTCATTTCGGCAATCCACACTTTATATACTTCTCTCCGTGTTATGGGTATGTTATCTATATATGTATATAAAAAGTTTAGCGGTAAATAATTGAAGCTAAATGTTTTTCAATCTAAAGTGGACATTACACACATAAACAGGGCACAATTCATTTCACGAGAATCCTATTTAAAAGTTACTCAAAAATTATAAAATGCTAAATATTTACTACACAAAGAACATATTTCCTCTTACCACAGAAAACACACAAAATTTAAATGCGAAATTTATTTATAATATAGCTAGAACATATCTGACATAATGCAGTATAAAAAAGAAAGTCGAAATATGCTATTGTTTGATGTTACGATATGCTGTGAATCGATTGGCCTTTTATTACAACATTTTTCAAACATCATAACAAAGTAAATAAGAAAAAAAAATAAGAAAAACTTATACACAGTTATGATATTGCACTGACAATGCCATATTTTTGAAGAAGTTAACTTTATTTTAAAATAAGTTAAAGGTAACTATACAGTTCCCTTTAGCTAAAGGTAACTCTGCAGTACCCTTTCCCTAAAAAAATAACTTTACAGTAAAGGTAACTTTACAGTTCCTTTTAGCTAATTGTACCTTTAAACAAACCCAACTTTAATGGCCCTTAATGTCACAATATGAATTCGCCTAAATGCTAAATGTAATGTTCCGGGAAATGATAGAATGATCTCTTGTTGGATATGTTTGGGTAAATATAAATTTTATAAATTTGTTTATAAGTTATAAAGGACAATTCGACATTCTAAGTAATGAGTTTTCTGATATGCAGTCTAAACTAGCAGTCTTTGGTGAATTATTCAACAACTTTTAGAGTTTGGACAAATTTGTTAATGCTGATCATAAGTGCTCCCCTAAAAGGAAAGAAAAATCAAGCTAAGTGCAAGAAGTTTCATCTTTGAGCAATTCACCTGTGCCAACTGTTATTAATTCCGCAATGGTCATAGATTATGGTTCTGCACCGTCTACGTCTTCAATATGTTCTCGTCGGTTAAGCATTCCACCAATCGATATTGGCTGTCGATTGGATAATAATTCACAATATCCACATTAATTAACCCATACTGAAGTAAGGGATGCCCAATTGGATCCAAAACCTCTTAAAGCTGTTCCACCTAAAAAAATTGTATTTGTATCGCGATTAGCTAGTGACACTACTTCGGATGATATCGATCATTATATGAAATCTAAATTGGGATCTAAAAAGGATATTTGGATACAAAAATTCAAATTTTCTGTATCCAGGTCAATTTCTTCACTTAAAATTTCGATCACTGGTGAAACTACGATATTGTTAATCCAAACTTCTGGCCAGTGAATACTTATGTTCGTGAATATACTGTTAGAGAAAAAACTATAAACAACCATGATTCGACTATTGCTTGTTTACCATCAAGTAATGTACTTACGCCAAAAAATAAATAACCTACAATATTTTTCTAAATATTGTATACCATAATGTACGTGACTTAAATACTAAATTAACGGACCTCATAATCAATAGCTTTGAACTTACATATGATGTTATTAGCTTTACTGAAACCTGACTTGCTGGCGATATTATTAATGCTGAAATTCTTTGTGACAATTATCAGATATATAGATTCAATCACAATTCACGTAGAGGACGTGGTGTTCTAATTACAGCCTCTTCGTCTCATCCATCTGAATTAATTGCAACTCATTCTGATGATATTGAATTCGCCGTTGTGGTTGTCAAACTGCGTAGGTCAAAAGTTTACATAACTTGCCCTTATGTTCCTTCAAATTCTAACTACACTATTTATTCTAAACATGTTGATACCGTTTTTGTAGTTGGAGACTTTAATCTTATACATACACCTAATGTGCCTAATTTAATCCCAATTAAGAATAATGATATAATAATTCCGTTTGTAATGACTTTGGGAAAATACTTTACTTTGTGTAATAATAACGCTAGTAGTAACTTTGATAATATTGCATCGAATTTCTATGCCATTTTACACAATGCTAATAGCTTAACTATTCTGAAAATTAAATTATGCTGCAATAAAGGTCTACCATGGAATAATCTACACTTAATAAAAATTAAAAATAAGAAAAATCAATATTATACGAAATATAAGAGAACAGGCTTATCTGTTGACTATAAAAATTGTGCTTTGGCAAGAACTGAGTATAATATTGCTAACAAAGTTACATATAAAAATTGTATAAATCGAATAAAATCTAATATAAAATCTAATCCTAAATCTTTTTACAAGTACGTAAATTCGTAAATACGTCGTTCTTCTGGTAATGCATTTGCTTCTTTCTTCTTAGCCATTATTCTACTACGTCTTATGATACTGATACATCTTATCCTTATACAACAAATTAATCATGTTGGATATCCTTTCCGTTTATTAATGTTGATACTATTTTTTCGAATTTAACATCACTAAAAAGCTCATTTAGTCCAGGTCCTGATAATATACCGAGATGTGTACTCAAAAATTGTGCATCATTACTAACTGCATCCCTTACTGCAATGTTCAACACGTCCCTTAAGTCTTGTTGTTTCCCATTAGTTTGGAAAAAATTATACATCATTCGTTTTTTAAAAGTGGCATTAGATTGGATATATCAAACTACAGAGGTATTGCCAAAATTAATGCTATTCCTAAACTTCTTGAGAAAATACTAACTGATCACCTATGCCATCAAACTTCGCCGTGTTGACAAGGCAATAGAGGCTTTCGTAAAACTCGATCATCAGCAACTAATATCTTAGAACTCACAACAATTGTTAATGAAGGATTTTCAAATAAAACGCAGACTGATTTAATATACACTGATTTTAGTAAAGAATTTGATAAAGTTAATCATAAACTTTTATTGCACAAATTATCACTTATTGGCTTTAGTGTTTCTGATGTAGAATGGTTAAATTCGTATCTGTCACAAAGAACTCAACAAGTCAAATTTAAAAATATCACATCTAAAATTATTAAAGTGTAATCTGGTGTACCTCAGGGCAGTCAATTGGGCCCAATCTTATTCACTTTGTTTATTAATGACCTTCTCTCAGTTGTTTTGTGTTCTAAGGTAAAATATTTAACGTTTTTAACGATGTAAAGGATTTGATCTACTTCGTGCTGACTTTTGCAGTTTTTATAAGTGGGGAAAATTGAATTTTCTGGAATTAAGTATTAAAAAGCTTATGGCATACTCAGATACATGAAACGCTGGTCTAAGAAAATTCTTGATCCTTATTCAACAAAACTGTTATGCATACCTCTTATTAGATCTATCCTGGACCTTCAGACCTTTTCATATGGGACCCTTGATATGCAGTTCATATTAACAGCATTGAGTCAGTGCAAAAACAATTTTTAATTTTCTGTCTACGAGGTCTTGGTTGGAACTCTTATGAATTAACGCCGTATCGGAGTAGACTAGCTTTGTTTAAACTGCCAACTCTTAAAAGTCGCCGTTCTGTGATGAGTACTCATTTCATTTTGGGTTTAATACGAGGTGATGTTGATTCAGAGTTGATTCAGTTGAACTGTTATCACTAAAATACTATAGATCGGACTATGCTAATAACGATGCCTTTAGACGAGCCTGTAAAACCTTCAACGAATGTTACCAAGTAATTGGCTTCTCGAAGACTAAAGACGTATTAAACAACCCTAACTATATTTTTAAACTGTTAAGAAACATTTTGTTTTTATTGCATTTGTATAAAATTGTAACTATATATATAGTATTTAGTTATTCAGGATATAATTATCTATGAACATATAGAAATCAATAAAAATGAGTGCGGCACATTACGGTCAACGGAGACAGCAATCGCACGATTATAACCGATTTTTTTTTACCCGCCATTTATGGTATTGATATGAACGTTGTTCGGATGGTGCAACTTGCCACACATCTTATGCCACAATCAATTTATTGTTCAAACATTTAATGGCCGTTTAATTAGCCAAGAAGGTGATGTCAGTTGGCCGTCAAGAGCTGCGATTTGACACCGTTGAGCTATTTTATGTGACCAACAAACCAGAGACAATTGAACATTCGAAGGCCAACATTCGTAATGCCATTATCGAGATACGACCCCCTACACTCGAAAAAGTTCACGTTTTATTACATTTTCAAATTAAAGCTTTTAAATGACGCAATTTATGTTTTATTTTTTTCTATTTTTTCTATACATATATGTGTATATATATTTTGTTTTCTTTTTATACTGTTTTCACACCAAAAGTTAAAACCTGATTTTAGCATTAAAGCCATAAACAGCTGATTTTTCTTTCACACTGCAAGTTTTCTTAGATGTGGTTTTAACATTCATGACATTTACGACTTTGCAACAGCTGTTTTTGTTTAAGAAAAAAATAAGAAAAAATTAAGAGATGAACAATAAATTAAAAATTATTCTAAATATTGCAAAAGAATACTTTAAAATAGGGGATCTATTTATAAAAAGTGAAGAAGTGCTTGGAAATCAAGTAGTTTTACAAAGTTGAATTTTATAAAACCTACTTAAAACCAATTCAAAATAGATTTTAAGATGGTTTTCACACAATAATTGGTTTTATTTTTGGTTTTAACGTTAAAATCAACTTTTGCATTAAAACCACTCGGTGTGAAAACACTATTATTTACAATCTATCTACATTTAGACAGTAAGCAAATTTAATTACATAAAATTCCAATGAACTGCATAACTATATACAATTTACAATACGTATAATTATTTAAAACTATATATACGTTCGTATTGGCATAAATATATTTACATTTTTACATATATACTATGGTTAGCGAGACTGTTGGCCATCCATATAGCTATACGCAGACTTTATTGCATAATTTAGCTATAAGTGTAGACAACATATTGAGTAAAGTGGTAGGCAGTTCCTTATAAAGTTCGCAGCCTTTATAGCTAGCAGTGTGAGCGATTAGAACATTGCGGGGGTGCACATTGTACAATGTCATTGTTCTTTAGAAGAATTTAATATCGAATATGACTTTATTGTTACCATTACACTCAAAATCAACAAAAAAATATAGTGAGTTTTTCGCTATTCTATTTTTGACATTTGCTATATTTCCTACTTATATTATATTTCTGGCTTAATTTTTCTATTTATTCTTTGATAAAGCGTTGAAAAGTGTAAGTTTTCTATATTTTTCCCATCAAAATATTTAACAATATTTCGATAGAAATCTATGGATTTTTTTATTAATCTGACCTGATCATTGTTTGTTGATTTATACGTAAAATCTTTAGAACTGATTTCCTTTTGAAGGCTCGTTACCATTTTTGTAATATCTGCTACATTGATCAAAAAAATTGGTTGTGGTTTTGGTTCAGAATTGATTTCGTTTTCGTTATAATCACTTATATTGTTTTCAAGCAATTTTAATTTTAAATTGTAAAGATTTACGTTCTTTCTTTTGATTTAAGATGTCAGCCCAGGAATTCAGTAACAACGAAATTATAAAAATTGTAATTTTTTAATTAAATATAATTTTTTTATTTAAGTTCATAGTGAAATTACTTATCAGGTGTGGTTAGCTCGTCAGGTGATTATGTTGTTGTATAAGGTTGAGACTGTCAAATTCTTATTTGTTTATGTTTACATTTTGACAGTTTGAATTTAAATTAATTTAAATTTAAATTTTAAAACAGACGCAAGGAACAAATGTTTACAAACGTTTAAACGAAAAATTCGGCATCAGTGATGAACGAATGCTCTTGAGTTGTATTATTCGTAAATTATAAACGTATCAAACAATCGAGCATTTTCCCATTTTGGGCATAAGCTCATCTTTAACGCAAATGCGTTGCCGCATCATGTTTTCTACATCATTGGCCGTCTCCTAACATTTTGTGTGAGTTCCTTGCGCAAAGCTTGACTATATACACATTTATATACATACATTCATCTATACAATTTTATTACTGTTTTCATAATTTTCTATTATTAAAAGTGAATATTCAATTTGAAAATCAATTTCTTTATGGTTTTAAATATTTTTTTTTATAAATTTGCCTTCATGGTGAATTTTCAATAAGGTGATTTTGACATTCTCAGCCAGCAAGAGACAAAAACAAATTTGCCTGTTGTTTTTGGTTTGTTGTAGAATTGCTCACACCTTATAAATAATTTCATCATGTTTAAGTTTAAATATTTTTGTTTTCCACACCAATCACAATAACACAAAATTCAGAATTGAATTGTTGCCTATATATGTGTAAATATTTTTTAAATAAACTGTATATACATATATGCAGATTTATATTTTGTTTAATATTTTAAATTTGTTTGCAGAAAATTATCATTTATTCAAATTTAAATCATTAAACCTGTAACGTAAAGTTAATAAAAATCTGTAACCAAAAAGCATTAATTAGTTGAAGCTTCTTTAGTTTTAAAATTCATTCCAGACAAGGATACACAAATTAAATACGTATTAGAATTATCTAAAGAGGGATAATTTAATTCGCCATAAGTCGATGTCGTTGAATTTAAGCAACAAAAAAGCGTTAAAACTTAATTCTCTCTAGTTGTGTTTATCTTACCCACTACGTCATGAGACGTAAAGAAAAAGTATTTTAAATTTTTTATAACATATGTTTTCTAAAACTTACGTACTTTTGACATCGTCAACATCTGAATAAGAAACGTGTTTCTGATTGGGGAAGCTAAAGGCAGGTGAGATACTTAATGAATATACATTTTTAGTGCAATCAAATTTATAATTCTGCATGGGCTACAGTACCACACATGTCCTCCATAGCTGATTCATTGTTTCCGAACGCTGGGCTGCCTGTTGCGTTCCGATTTACATAAAGAGAGAAATTCGTATCGTAGGGCTTGCACTGTCTTGAAGAGATTTACAAGCTGTAATATGGATTCCCTCTCTGTTAAGGAGCAGAAGATGGTGGCACGGCACAGAGGCACTGTTTCGCGGTATGAAATCAAGTGGCCAGTGTTCTCTCACGATGCGCCTCCATCCGGCTCAAACCGTACTAAAAATTAGAGGAGCCTGGGAACGAATCCTTTCCTTCAATCGGCTGTCGCCGACAGGTATAATTTGAATGGCAAAATCTCTCCTGAAAGATGGAATCTCTCCTGAAAGATGGAGAGATTTTGAGCTTATGATGGAGGAAAGTTGTGACGGCAGAAATGCCCACATATACTCCATCAGTTGGTCCAAAGGCATCACGGTAGTGGACTGCGAAAACGAGGGAACTGTAAAGTTCTTGTAGAAGCAATGAAGTGCCTTGGTGGACTCTGGCCCTGTGCTCGATTAGAGGTGATCCCTCAATTCGACTTCCCTCAGCGTCCAATAGTGACGGTATGGGTCCCGCCTACTTTTAGGCAGGTAAATGGCATATGAACTTATTGGTAAACAGAATGACGTATGGAAATCTTGTTAGGGAAGCTGTAATTGACATTACGCTCTCTAACATGGATAGGTCTTTGATTAAGGACTGGATGGTTTCGAATGAGTGTTCTTTCTCTGATCAACAACCCATATTGGCCCTAAGGATATCGCTCTCATTATTTCTTTTGAAAGCATTGGAAAGACTTATCGATCTATATTTGAGGTCGAACATAGACCGGTCTCTGTTGAGTAGGTCGCAACATGCTTACGTTAAGGGTAAGTCGGTTGACAGCGCTCTTCATGATTTGACAAGATTTAATGAGGCGAATTAGGTGCCGTCCTTCTAAGATATTGAGGGGAATTTTAACAATGTTACAACTTTTGCAATTGAGAATTCGTTTAGGGATGTACATGCCCCAGATTTATCACTCACATGCTGGGGAATAGACTAATAGACAGTTGTTAGGCGTGCAACTAGGGGCACCCGATAGGGTGGTACCATCCATCCCCTCTCTTATGACTCCTGGTGGCAAATGTCGGTTTAAGGCGTCTAGAAAGCAGAAGCTTTAAGGTTACGGCTTGCGTCAATGATACGGTTATTCTGGTAGGTGGTAAATTTTTGTCGACGCTGGGGGAACTGATGGAGTCTGCGTTCGGAACTTTAACCACGTGGACCACAAACTGTGGTCCGGGTATAAAATCAGATAAGACTTCGTTTTGTTCTCGCGTAAGAACAAAATTGAAACCTTCAGGCTACCGAGGTTATGCTCTGCCTGACTTCGCTGAATTTGTATGTCAAGTAGTGTGCAGCGCGAAGTGTCATATGTCTGAAGGAATCGGGCTGCTAAACACAGCGCTCGATAGGTCACTCCAGAGTTTTGAACGTCGTCTTTCCTGAGGGGAGGTACGGACGTTCGGAAAAAGAAACTGACTATATTGTGCCGGAGGTTATGTTCCTGTCTGGTTTGAGGATACTTGTACCGAATAGGACGCAATGGAATAGTGAGGTCGTCCAGGGGCAGAATGGTATACCCATCTTCAAGGATGGTTCTAAGTTAGGTGGAGGTACAGGTGCTGGAGTTTTCTGTAGGGAACTCGGTCTTGAACTCCACTTCCCCCACCTGGGTAACAATCTTGTCGCGATGTGGGGGCTATGATTCCCTCTGTGACCCAGAGTGAGTTGAAGTGCATGACAAAAGGTTACCCTAATATCGTGGGAAGACTCAGTTCTCGAATTGACGTCATACATGCTCTTTCCGAACCGTCACATATATTTTCTCTCTCATACCCCTTAGCACGAACCCTTTTCTTCTCTACGGATTACTCTTAGATTATGTCTTTGAATTGACTGTCCCGAGCTGGTAGTTCTAGCTTTCTGCTTGCGTATGCACGGTAACACCGGGATGAAACCCTTAGTGTGAACCGTCCCCGTCCCGTTGAAACCCTAACAGGCCTCAAGCACGTTCCTTGTCCGTCGCCTTTAAGTTGGTGGTGTAGATTCGGTTGAGGAGACTCTCGATTAGTACCCGGTCTGTCTCTAAGTACAGGTCCCCATAAGGTTTGGTGACAACCCACACGTGGCCTCCCTGCTTGCATAGATAACCATGGGAGCTCTTATGGGTCACTACACATTGCGGGCAAGGATACCAGCTTAGAGTGGGGACCCATTAGCCATGAAAACCAACATAAACACCAAAATCAAACCCGCGGTGAACGCAACACCCTCTCCAGGCAGACACCTGTCAGAAATGTAGTTACCCAAAAGTAAAAGCCCAAGTACCTACTTTGGGAACATCCTGCTTGGCACACAAGGCTCCGGTTGCGAAACCAGACCCTAGTGTCATCACTCCTACTGCGCTGGCGCCTTTGACCGAGGTAACATCTATCTCCAGGGCTGCGTCGAAGAGTGCCTGAGCCTCTTCGACTGCAGCCAAGTCATTGGCTGACAAGTCTGCCACGCACGCCGCTGACACCAATCCGCCATCGGGTGCCAAGAGATCCAGAGTGCTAACGTTAGGGCATATGGAACCCGCAGATCAGTCAGGCGGACCATTGCGAGAATCGACTCGACCGACCCGGTTCTCTTTTCAGAGGATGAGAAGAGTATTTTCACCTGGGCTATGCTCCTTTTTTCTGGAGACACTGGAGAGAGTCCTTGATATTCACATTCGGACCTCTATCCCCTTCCCAACATGAGTACACTAAGGGTAAACAAGTGGAGACTGCACTGCACTCTCTTATCTCTAGGGTAGAAAAGTTCATGCACGTTAAAGAATACACTCTGGTCATTTTTCTGGACATTGAAGGTGCATTCAATAATGTCGACCCGGATGCCATAGTTAGAGCTCTTAGTTTTCTCAGGAAACCTGGGCAGGATCGGGTCAGGTTTATGGAGCTTCTCCTTAAGTCAAGGATAGTAACCTCCACAGTAGGGGCCACACACTGTCAGAGAATGGTCTGTAGAGGTACTCCGCAAGGCGGTGTTCTATCTCCGCTTCTCTTGAATCTTACAGTCAACTCCCTTTTTATGGTGCTGGAATCTCTGGTAATGACGCCATAGTATACACTGACGACATTACCATTGCCGTGTCAGGAATATGTCCGCAGACGTTGTCGGATAAATTGAACTTAACGCTGTCAATCGTACTGGATTGGTAAAGGGATTTTGGTTTGTCTATTAACCCCTCCAAGACCGATACGATTCTATTCACTAGGAGGTATAAGATTCCGAAGTTCACCCTTCCTAACAAATGAGGTACCAGACTCACGCTGAGTCCCGAAGTTAAATATATGAGCCTGTTCCTCGATCCCAAACTCAACTCGGGAGGCGAATCTGGCTGCTAGGACACGTAGGGCTGCGTTTACAGATTGGGTCTTCGTCCGAGGATCATGCACTGGATATATTCTGCGGTTATCGAACCCAACCTATATGGTGTTGCTTTCTGGTGGACTGCTGTGAACAAACAACACAACCCTAGACTTCTTGATAAGGTCAGAAAATATGTGGCCATTTGACTACAGTGCGCTGACGCACGCACCACCTCCACAAAGGCCTTGTTCGCAATAGTTAACTAGCTTCCTACTGTGCTTCTCACTAAGCAGGCAGCCAAGACTTAATGCCATGTCTCGGTGGCACATTGCAATTTCTGGTCCACTCCTCTAATTTTGGATGTTGATTCGGTGGCCCCATTGACTTCGATTATCTCCCTGCGGAATATTGGCTTGACAGAGGTTTTCCCTCTTTGATTCCTCTTTGCTTTATGTATACACCGACGGCTCTAAACGCGATAATAGGGTTGGGCGGAATATACTCCGGGAAAGCTGACTAAATATTTCTCACCGAGTGCCGGATAACTGTTACTTAGACCTTGTCGTAACATCATCTCGATCGTCAGTGGCCATGTTTACAAGTCATTGTGTTATGGAAAGACAAGCGGAAAGAATGCAGCTTCAATTTCACGACTTCTGTCGTGCGTGCAGATCTGCTGAGGAAGAGGAGACTGTCATTCACTTTCTTTGC
>QOCX01005044.1:0-12406 GCA_005959815.1 Sarcophaga bullata | reverse complement strand
GTTGTAGCAAATTCCTCGGCTAACCTCATATATACCTCAATCGATTCATTCACAATTAAAATGGCCATCAAACGTTTAACGCAATGAATCGATTATGGTATAAGGTGTGTAAGAAGTTGCACCATTCTGTTGAAACCAAACATCGTTCACATCAATACTAAGAAAAGTGAGTACAAAAAATTGGTTATCATGGTAAGATAGATAATATTTTGAAAGAAATATGAACCAATGATACCTACGCTGCACAAGCCGCACTAAACAATTACTCGTAACGATTGCATTGGCTTCTGTAAGATCACGTGTGGGGTTTTGAACCTCAAATATAGAAAATTTGCTTATTAACGTACCTACCAAGATGAATATGAGTTTCAAAAGAAAGGATTTTTTTTTTTTTTTTTTTTTGGTTAAATCGACACCTTGTTGGATCCATAAATCTCAAAGTTGCTTAAGCGTAAATTGATTCATTATATTCAGTGGAGATAATATATTGAATTTTGTGACAGACTAGAACTAGAATAACTATTGCCAGTTTAGAAATAACCGATGGTTTAAATTTAAACCGATAGATGGCCCACCCTATACAATAAATATTGTTATTTTTTTAAATTAAACAAAAATTCTAACTTCTTTCAAATCTTTTTAACGAAAAGCTACGCCTCTGCCACATCATACCCTACATATGTACTCAAATTTATTATTCACAGAAGAAAAAGGTACTTACAGTGGTGCTACTTTAAAGTTAATTTTTCACTTTTTCTGTTTTCGTTTTCTGATATTATTCTTACCAACTTAGTATGTCTTCAAGCCACTGACTTTCACGAATTCATAATTTCGTTTCGGGAATATAAAAATCAGAAAATTAAATTCTTTAAAAAAAAAAAACGCTGAACGGAAAAAAAACGAAGGTAAATTTGCATGCATTTCATTTGCGTACATATTTCTCTTTCAAATGTAATATTTTTCAACCTTTTTTTTCCATTTTCTTTTTCACTTTTTCACTTTTTTTTTTTTTTTTTTTTTTTTTTTTTGCCAAAAAAAGGGGCATGAACTACAGAAAAATTTGTTTTACACTTTCTGACTTATGAAAATTTATGTTTTTAACTGATTCTCTTCCCTTTTTATTATATTATAATTTTTTTATTTTTTTATTATTTGGATATTTTTCGGTTACAATTGTATAAACTAGTGTGTGTGTTGAAGAAGAAAAAAAAAAATTTGAAATAAAAAATGATTATGTTTGGCATTTTTTCATACTTTTTTCAATTGTTTGAGTAAAAAAAAAAAATAAAAAAAAAATGTTTTTGAGTATCTTTAAACATATTAGAAGTTGAGCGAAAAGTACTTCAAAAAATATCCTTTCGTTTAAATTTAAAAAAAAAAATTTAATTCAATTTTACTTTTCACTTGTCTTATTGCCCTGAAAACACCAACGCATGGATTTTATTGTTGTGGTTTGTAGCTTACACACAAGAAAAATGTTACCGTGTCGAATACCGTTATCTCAGTGGCCAGTTAACATCTTCACTACGTAAGATATCCATGCTCTTAAATCACTCGTTCATTTAAAGTGGCATGAGTTGTGTGCACATAATTCCGTTGTGTCGTTGGTATTTTCATACATACATACAAAGGTCGTCATACATACATACATTGGTCATTACAATCATGCAGTCAAGATTATGACCTAGCTTCTTCCACCACTTATGTTGTGAATTTTATACATGAATGGCAGTACCTACAGTTTAAAACCGACAGATTTTCGAGAAGCTTTTTCATAGCAATTTGATTTAATCTAAGAAATCTACTGAGAGGAAGTAGCCGTTCTGTTGAGAATGTCTGACCTAGGGTTTTTGACTCTGGGGTCTCGTCTAGTAAGCCAACACCCGGTATTAAGATCACACAACTCAGGAAAAATAATGATTATCCTTTGCCTATACTGCTCGCCGTTAAAAGATGTCTGACCAACGTCGTCCTCAAAGAAATATGAACCAATGATGCCGCCTGCCTAAAATTCATACCAAACAGTGACTTTTCCTTAACGCATTGGACGCCGATAAATTTCTTTCTTCACTGGAAATAATTTCTTTATGCTTATTGAACTTTTTATGATAAATTCTGTGAAAAATTTTGTTTAGAATTATTCCCATTATATTTACAGTTATTTATGTCGAGTTGTAGAGTTACAGTTCAAGAATTTCTTTCCCTTTTTTTGTAACTTTCATCATTTCATTATAAACTTTCTTCCGTTTAATTACACCGAACTCATTAAGTTTTCATGTGAATTACGCAAAAGAAAATGAAAGGATTTTATTAAGAAAATGATTACAAGAGGTAAATTAATAAAGCCTTTGGAGAATATTTATAGGAAATGAAAATTATTCAATATTCAAAGAAATAATAATTACAACAACTATTATACGAGGGTGGGTTAATAAGTACTCTAAGCTTTTAATTTTCATGCTGTCAAATGCATGTCAATAGATTTTTATTAAAATTTGAATTCATTGCCTAATTGACGTAAATTTTCTATTGAATTCAAATACGAAGACAGAATTCTTCTCATAAGATCACCACCGGTTTGCATCAAGTACCGTTCGTATGTTTTATTATAAAATTTTAACCTGAAAACCAAAAACAATTATATTTTCACACATTTGCTGCGTGTTCGGTGTGTTTAAGCAGATTTTAATTGTTAATCGTTAAACAAATTTCAGAAATTCCCACAATTAAAAAACGAAACCAATTCCTCAAAAAAAAAAAAACCAATTGTGACGTAGAACTGCGAAAGTCATTAAAAAAAAACATTTAAAAAAGGGCCATAAACATTAAATGATAAAAATTAAATAAAAAAAAATAAAACAAAAGCAATAGGAAAAGAAATTGTCGGAAATTCTTTACACGATAAAAGAAAACAAACCGGAATATTATCTTAACGGCAGTGATTAATGAGCGAATGAGTGGGTGAGTTCTTAAGAAAAAAAAATTAAGGAAATACAGACCGAGACTAAACAAATTACCCAAGAGGGTTTTTATCTACATCTGGAGTATTTAAAATAGAGAAAAAAAATTATTTGTTATCGTGGGAGTTGCTATTGCTGTTTGTCTGTTTTGTTGTTGTTACCCATGTTATCAGTGTAATCTTTTTCACTTTTAATTTTATTTTTATTAATAATTTAATCATGACAATTTTATCTCACAACAGAGGCAAAATGAAGACACATTTTCATACGATGGGTGTCAAGTTTTACGCCTCTAATGGAAAATTATTTGAAAATAAAATTCTGTGGGTAAAATATTAAGAATACTTAGCATAAGCTATACAAACAGTACCGGGGGATAATTTGAGAATTAAAAAAAAAATAACTACGCTTCAGATTGACTTCCGGGTCATCCACTTCTCTGTTTCAAAAGTAAATTCACACGTGCAGGAAACCCATGATTTAAATGAAATTTTAATTTCATTATAATGCTTCCACTTTGCCGTTATATACGAAATATATGTCTTTGAAATGAAACTCTTAAGATTGGAAAATTGGCTTTCAAATTCCTCAACGTAAGGGTATTATCCGCCTAGACACTGTCTGCTACATGGCACCATAAGAAATGTTTAACGGCCTCAAATCGCATAATTTAATCAAAATCAGTAGCGTCCAGCCCGTTCAGTTTATAGGCCCCAGTTACAGTCCAAAAAGTATGGTTATCAAACGGCCTCACGTCTAATAAGCCAACACACTACCTTCTAGACTATGGCGACCATGTATGTATATCCTCTATTTAAATTTAATGGCACAATTTAATTACGAGTCCTTTCATTCTTTAGACAAGTACTACCAGTGTATAATACCACAATGTTAAACGTAAGAAAGTTACCTTTTGTTATTTATTCTTCATTTATTATCGGTTTGGCAACTTCTAGAATCTTAATTGTTGATTCGTTATTGTTATATATATTCATAATTCTTTGTTATGATAATTTCTGTTTAATTATGTTACTATTTGTGTATTATTGTTCGTTCATTTTTCAGAACAAACATTAAAAATCTACACTTTTTGTTTCTAATGAAACAATTTTTACTAAATTTTTAACTACACTAATGTTTTCTGTTTTTTACCCCTTTTTTTATCAATTTATTTTGTCATGTAAATAATTGACGTATTTAGACTAAAAAGAAAAACTAAAAACAAAAGCTCACATCATTTAATTTATTTAATTGCTCCCACAAATGACTGCAAAGATCATGATCATGATCATGATAATGATGTTGACAACAACAATAAGTTGTAGCAACTATATTACAGTTGCTAGTATCACAGTAGTTGTGTTTAATTGCATGCGATAAAAATATTTTTCCTATTTCTGTAGCCAAGTGGCAAGGTGAAACGAAAATAGAAAAAGAAAACGAATTTAAAGTGATTCATGGTAAAAATAAATTACGAAGACTAAGGAAGCTTTTTCCTAATTTTTCTGTTTGTCTATGTATTGTATAAAGCCGATAAGTTAAGGCACAATCACGCCTACTGAAATATTGGGTGGGTCCTCGCAAGCCACCAAAACACTAATTTATTACACACTTCCGATGAGTCATTTTAATAAAGAAAATCTTATGAAAAAATATGGAAATTGATTAACTTTTTACGTTCTAGTGACTCATAGAATAGAAACTGTTCACAAGCGGAATATGGGTAATGGCCTCAGCTATATTTAAACTGTATTACTATAATGTTTCTTGTTTTTTCTATTCCATTGATGTAACAAACGTAAAATTTCTTTTAAGACACCGTATAGTCATCATTACAATTTGTTCATTTCTCCAATATTCCAAGCTGTATTGCTTAGCTTTCTAGACACTTTAGCAACTACACACCACTGTACACACCACCAATGGCGATAATGATTCATAAAAGTGGTACACGTGTGTAAACGAACTCTCCATAATAGTGGAAACAGCAAGGAAATAAACAGCGTCCATCGTGCTAGAATTTTGGATTGATACAATTTGCTTCTACCACTTCTGAAATAATTGGAGACATTGCTCTAAAAGTAGACAAAAAAAAGCTTGACGATACTCTTTGGAGGCATTTGCAGCCACTGTGTATGGAATAACTCCCGTACAGGATGGCCAATTTTCACTATTAGTAGCTGTATATTCTGCAGTGAAGAAAAGCAGTCGATGGAACACCCTACCACCAAGTTTGAAACATAAGTGATGATAGTCTGCTATACATAGACGTATGTGGCGAGTGGACACCAAATCCAGTTTGTCACTCTAATTGAAGTATTTGATACTTGACGTACTGGGATTAGCAAAGGATGCACAGTAGATTTAGCAATATTCGTAGTTCAAATGCAGTTTGAAATGATTACGGATAGGTGATCGCATATTTTATACGTAAATATACCCTACGAATGTCTGCCGAGGAATAGTAGGATATTAATTTGTATCATAATCAGAAGTCGCCATAGTATTGTAGATAGTTTGTTGGCTTATTAAACGTGAGGCCAGTGTTTAAAGTCAGATCAGACATCTTCAGCAAAATATTACTTCAGCGACTTCCTTTTAGAAGATTTCTGGAACCTCTGAGAAATTACCATGAAAACGTTTCTCAAAAATCTGTCGTTCAGAGTCGACTTAAAACTGTAGGTCTCGGCATTCATGTATAGAAATTAACGCACACAAAATAAGTCGTGTAAGAAGCTAGGTCGTAATCTTGACTGAAGGATTATAATGACCAATTATGTATGTATGTATGTGAGTTATAAAAAAATATTATTAACAGTTAGTGTCCAAAGACTTATCAAGAGTATTTGACATTATCATGAAACTTTTTCTTTTACGCGAAGAAATCAAATGCCAACAAAAAATCACCCTTTAGGATATACAGTAATAATCGAATTTCAAGTCTACGATCATAATGCTACTCAAACTATTACTGGGTTGCTAGTAATACATAACATACCTAAAATATGACGTCAAGATAGTGGAAAAAAAAAAAGAAAAAAATATTTTTTCTTAATAGATTTACAAGAACAAAGAGAGAAAAAAAGAAAACAAAATGGAAATTTTTTTTCATCTCTAAATTATTTTCGCAATGTTTCGTAGTTTACATTAATTTTTAAGCGACAGTAATTAAGATAAAAAAACAACTACAAACAATTGCAATAATTTATTGTATGGAAAAAGTGTTCTTTTTTTTTTTTTTTTTTTTTTTTTTTTTTTTTTTTTTTTTTTTATAAAAATAAAGATTAGATTTATAAAAACCAAAAAAAAAAGAATAGTTACAAAACAATTAAATACAAAACCAGTAGAAATCATTTGAGATAACATCAATTTCGTATTCAGTTTTTGTATTTGCATGTTAAACAAATTGTACTAAAAAAAAAATTCTGTTGTCGTTAAAAATAAATAAAAATCACAGTTAAAAATAAAGCAAAAATTAAATTAAAAACTTATTAAATTTAATACTGTGCAACTGAAGTAATTAAATTGTGTTTAAATTTGTCTAAGCCCTTAAAGGAAAATTGTTAACGAACAAAAACAAAAAAAAAAAAAAATAAAAAATTATCACAAGTGAACATGGAATCTTTTAAAATGAATTTTTTCATTAATTATACACAAGTAATTTTGGTAGAACGGTAATTAGCTTACTTTTAAAAACAAAATAACAAAAATATAAACAATTTTCTTAATTGCCTTATTATTTATATAATAAATATTGTATTTAAGTTATTATAATTAATCATACGTTAGAGAGGCCATTAATTTACTGTCTATAAACAATTATCTTTAAAAAAAAAACTAATACGTTTGTATGTACAAATAGGGAAAACCCTTTTAAAAATACTTTAATTAAGTATTGTAATTAAAAATTTATAAAAAAAATTTATAAAAAAAAATTAAAAAAAAAAATTCACGAAAATTACAAATAATTAAAAAGAAATATTATGTCGTTAAAAATCAAAACAAACTGATAAATTCCTATAAAGCTTAACAAACGGGGAACCCCTTTTAGAAAACAACAGATTTTTTTTGTTTAAAAAATTTTAAAAAAAAATTAATAAATACCCCCTTGAGAGAAAGAAAAATTTTTAATCTTAGATTTTTTTTGAAATATTTTCAAAACGAATCATTTCGTTCTATTTAAATTCTGACTTCATTTTTTTTTTGTTGTTGTTATTGTTGTTGTTCTCCATTTTTATTTTTGTTGCATTCAAATGAAAAGCGCGTGCCATTTTCGTTATCTCATTGCCGTTGTTTGTATACGTTGTATTGTGAAATTGTTGACTTTTATCAAAAAAAAAAAGAGCAATTTGTTTTTTTAAAAGTCATTCAATGCTATTAACCTGTGTTATTAACCTTTAGTAACAAGTATAAAATGAAATTTGTTCATAGACAAATGCTTAAGAGGTCAACCGCAATCTCAATACCCTACAGCCATTCTCAATGGAAATGTGTTGTCAGCATAAGACGCTATGCAAATGCTTATCCTGAAACAACTACCTCTCAGACTATGTCAGTATTTTTCTTTTTTTTTCAATTCTGAAGCTATTGAAACTAAACCTTGTTAAACTAATTCTTACCGCAACTTGTGGTTCTATTGTCTTAGACTCTCATACTTGTGATGGTATGCATAGAGTGGGCCATCTGTCGCTTTAAATTTAAATCATCCATCCAGTCATTCTATTCTGCCATAAAATTCAGTATTTTATCTCCACTGAACATAATGAATTGAATTAAGCTTGGACAACGTTGAGATTTTTTTAGCCAACGAAAACCGCACAATGATGTCGAAAAAATATCTTTTCGGATAAATCTTATTTTCGTCTTGGTGGGTACATTAACAAGCAAAATTTCCATATTCCGTGGTCTTACTGATGCCAATGCACCCATTACGAGTGACTGTTTAGTGCAGAAGCATTATTTTCTCATATTTCTTTGAAAAAGGGAACTGTGCAATCATTACGGTTAATTGAGATAGCTTTCGCACCAAGACAACAGTTTTTTTTTTTTTTTTTTTTTTTTTGGACCCTTCTTAAACGGTATTGATGTAAACGAGGTTTGGTTTCAGTAGAAAGCTGCAAGATTGCCCATGTTCATGCTCAATCGATGTTATTGTGTCAAACATTTTGATGGCTGTTTTAATTAGCCGCAATAGTGATGCATTTGACATCGTGGATATTTTCTGTGAAGAACTGTGTCAAGAAGGAAAACTGTTTCTGCCAGAAACAAAGAAATTGAGACATTTCGAGGTCAACCATTCGTAATGAATTGCGACATTGCAACGAATCGACTCCATAAGACTCGAAAAAGAGCATGAAAATTGATCTCATCGAATGGAGTACTGTGAGGCCAGCCATATAAATGAAATAATAATCCGTCTCTAATTGGAACAATCGCACTTTTTAAAGTACGTTTTTGTTTTAAAGCCCTTTTAAATTTAAACTTTTAAATCTCCCACCCTATATATCAATGAGTAGCAAAATGCTGAGAAAATTTTCTTTCCCATTTACGGCGTTAAGATCTATGCAAATTGGTCTTTCAGGAATGATGATACGATTAGCTAGCATTCAGGCCGTCTATTATTGATGTTTTCGAAACCTTGAACAACAATTTATTTCCGGAAGCACCAGCTGGCCATCATTCTACGTCTCACAGGGACGGCCCATAGGATTCCAAGTATCCTACTTGTTGTGGTTCTTTTATCTTGTCAATTATTCTGCACCATGTATTTTGAAATAAAAATAGTTAAAAACAACAACATGGAAACTGGTTTTATAAATACGAAAAGACACCTCTTTTATTCATTCTGCTTAGAGTTTTAAATATATCAAGCAGAAACAAGAAAACAAAACAAGCAACAGGAGAACGAGAGACCCAACATAATGTCAGGAAAACTCGAAATACTTATTTTTGAAATAACAAGTTCAAACAAATCTTTCCATGACTCAACCGACCAACGGTTGGCTTCGTTTTTTTTTTTTTTTTTTTTGCGTTTGCCAAACCTACAGGCGAGAATTAGAGTTAAAATACAGTTCGTCTTATGGTGTTGCTTAAAAACGAGGGGAAAACCAGAATTGGATTACGGTCTTATGCAAATGCTAGAAACTTGGTACAAGACACAAAAAACAGATTTTGTTCTAGTCAATTAAAAAACCAACCAAACAAAAAAAAATCCATGAAAAATCATGAGAACAGCCACACATTCATAATGTTGATAAAATATTGTAGAATACATAACAATAGGGAGGTACTCATTACTGAAGGAGATTTGAATTTGTAAATGATGTTAAATTTAAATAAAATAAATGGCATTGTAATAATTTCAGCTATTTAATTACACAAATACATACATATATAATTAGCCATTACTATCAGTCACGATTACGACCTAGCTTCTCACGCTACTTATGTTGTGTGTGTGTGAATTTAGTACACCAGTGGCGAGACCCACAGTTGAAGGTCGATGCCGAACGACAAATGTTTAGGAAACTTTGTCATGGCAATTTTACTTACTCTGAGAGTTTTTGCCAGAAAACTACTGAGAGGCAGTCATATTTCGTTTTGTTCGAGAAAACTGACATGGAATTTAAAGCGTGGCCTCACGTCGAATAAGGCAACACACAGTTTAATCAAGACCTGGCTTCCTATTCCACTTATTGTTAAGGTTAATTTTATATATGAGCGACAAAACCTCCAAGTTCAAAGATTTAAAAAAAAACTTTTCATGACAATTTTATTTACTTTCAAAAAAAAAAATTTGTTGAACACAGTTGGAGGAGGGAGAGGAGCACACGGCGGTACTAACGTTAGTACTAGCAGGACATTTTCACAGAATTTTGATACATAAATTTCAATAATGATCGTTCTGCTGTATTTTAAAACTTATGTTTTTTATTTTGTTTGTCACAGCCACGAATTCGATTTATATTGCGTATACTGAAGGAAAGGTCATGCAAAAAATCAATAAAAAGGAGAGATTCGGTTCTCCCTGAATTGCTTCGCTATTAATATAAATAGTGAGTTAAAATCGTTATAGTTGAGTATTTTTTGCATGAAGATGTTTTTTTTCGTTCATTTGAGTTCAGAAAGGTAAATTATTTGCAATTCAGTTATTTCGTATCGCTTTCATATTCATTTAGCCTCAGAATTATTCAGGTGTTGGCAGAGAGAAGAGACAAAACTGTTTTGATTTATTTTTAATTTTATTTGTGTTTACGATCGAAATTATGAATACGTAAAATTGAGGATTGAAGTCATTAGCACAGATAGAAATTGTATGTGGTTACGAAAATGCAATTTAAATTAGCATAAGAAAACTTTAGGGTGGTTGCGATGAATACAGTTTAATAAAATGGTATACGCGGTTTTTTTTGTAAATTTTTTGGTTTAAATTTCTAGAAAATTAATTTTTGTAAACCTACATTGCTATAGACGTACATACAAACATACATACATACATACATATCTACATAATTTGTTGTTACAACCATTCAGTCAACTTATGTTGTGTGTGTTAATTTTATATTTGACTGCCGAGTGGTACAATTTAAAGTTGACTACGAGCGACAGATTTTTGAGAAACTTTTTCATGGCAATTTTACTTACTTCCAGAATTTTTGCCAGAAATCAGCTGAGAGGAAGTCGCCGAAAAAAATGTTTTCTCATATTTCGCTCTGTTGAAGATGTCAAAACCGTGGCTTCACTTCTAATAAACCAACACAACAGTAGACTACACACCACTAGCAACTAAAGAATATTATGGGGGGTATCTTATGCATGTTTGCATGTATCGAAATAACTGTTTGCCAATTTCCTTGCAAAGTGTTGCTAGTTTTTGTATAGTAAAACCGTTTTCGCAATTTGCTAACATTTCTTGTGAAAAAAAAATACTGAATTTTTCAATTTTTAATTAAAGATTTCTATGCCGTCCTATTGAGATAGTTTTGCCTATAAACAAAATTCATATTTAGCACTATTGGACGCTTTTGAAATTATAAAACTTTTACAATTCCCTGTGCATATGATAAGCTTCAAATTTATACGACTGCTGCACATGTCATGCATATTCATATCTGTTCTTAGAATTCATATGGGAAAACATTTTCGTTTTTTTTTTGCATTTTTCATGCATTTAAACAGATAAACATTTTATTACACTGACATCACAATATCATTCATTAGCATAATCATCAGTCAATTACAGCGCAGAAAAAAACAAAAGCAAGCCAATCAAATGACCCCACATCACCTCTAGTGATATTCTTTTAGGGGGTGGTGGTCTCTTGAACATGTCAATTAAACAGCGTGGTCTGTCTATTCAAGATCATCATATTTTTTTTTTTTGTTTTTTTTTTTTTGTGTCATATCAGAAGATTGATTATTTTACAATGTTTATTTAAAGTGTTTTATGAGCATAGAAATAAACAAAAAAAAACTAAAGGAAGTAGATTGCATTAAGGTCTTTAAAATAGGTATCGCCTACACCGACGTTGTATATATTTTTATTGATGGGATTAATGGAAATGCACACTAATCGTGCTAAAAAAAAACACTAACAAGATACACAGATTATTTTGGCCACAAATATAAAACAATTTTTACTAAAGACATACATTTCGATTAACTCAACACTTGTTTTTTTTTTTTAAAAAAAAAAATTAAAAAAAAAAAAAAAAAAATAAAAGAAAAAAAAAAGGTGAACATTTGAAATACCTTAAACATGCAGATTATCTTACAATTCTATAACTCGTATAATCACATGGGAATCAGTTAGATTCCAACAAACCTTTATGCAGATGAACACAATAAGCCGCCAACGGTGTTAGAAATCCCACGAATAATGCAGATTGCCCAGCCTAAAGTAAGCGGCATTTGTATTGAGATGTATAATAAAAGACAGGGCAGAAGCAAGGCCATAAAATAATAAATAAGCCAGATGAACCAGTTCCATTAATCTGTATTAATGATGGCCACTAAAACGTTTCTCGCGCTATATTTCGTATTTCATGGTGGGGTAACGGGGAGGGAAAATTTGATTGGAACAAATCCTGCCACTGTAAGCACTGAATTCTCTCCATTTGCCTCAAAGCAAAGCAGCAGTTCTAGTGCAGTTTGCATGATGCCACTCATGGTATGTCTATTTGTTGATAGATTGCAAGCGTTGCGCGATAATTCAATAGTTTTCATAAAGCATTTGCATTCGAAGATATGAGATCTTCTCATTTAATTGTACGACTTGTACTAGTTAAGATAGCTGGAGATTATCTATAAAACAAAGCAAGTATGAAGCAGTTAAAAGAGAATTGCAACAATGCGCTCTCAAATATCATATTGTGGGTACGGATCCAACTAATTCAAGGATGGCTACTGGATTTTAAGCATAGAAAGAATTTTGCTATTCCAGTAGG
>QOCX01005043.1:0-13511 GCA_005959815.1 Sarcophaga bullata | reverse complement strand
TTTATACGCCTTCATACTATTTTAATATCATGCAAGCCTTCCTTCGTAATCATATTCAAAGGTTTGGAGATACTCTAGCATACCATACTTAACAACCGTATGATGTTTGTCCATAACTCAACCCTAAGTAAGAATCACAAAATAAATATGAATCGTTACGAACACAACAATACTCACTAGCGACGATCGTGTGGTCCTGCTCGTGCATGCCCTGACTCGTGATTGGTATTTGATTGTGTGCTCTTCTTCTTTCTTTGGTGTAAAAGCAACATAATCAAGAAGACTTCTAAGTTTTTGATGTTGATTTGAGTTACGTGAGTAGTAGTGAACAAACATATGTTCGATTGGGTTATGAGCTTTGATTGTCAACGTTTTATGCATACTCACATGCAACCTCCGAATGTAATAAATGATCATCGTTGTAGTGAGTACGGGAATGAATCAGAGCCTACAGAGTAGTTAAATGCTGCATATTGTTACTCACTCGTATTTCAACATTTCTTCATGAGTTGCTTATGGAGTAGCGGAAAAAAAAAAGTTAAATTGCCGATCTGTGCTTTAGGATCTTGCCTTGGAAATTAATGTACGAAACAGAATGCTCTTGAATTGACACCGATGGAGATTGTTTTCTGATTAGGAGTACAGGCGATAGCATAGCAATAACCTGACATATCTTAGTTTTCAAATGCTCTAACACCCGAGAATTATCTGACAATAAAGTTATAATGGCAACCAATCTCCTAGCTTATCCAGCTACCTGTTTGTGTAAGCAATCAGTATTAGATTTAGCGAATATGACGACTTCTCGAGGGGCTATATGATCCTTGGTGGATGTTAAAGAAAGTTGATGGTTGTCGCTTTATTACCAAAAGAGAAGGTGCGCTAACAAAACTACATGGGCACCACTATGAACGTAGTTAAACTGTTAATTGTCTTTGGAAGTATAATTTAAAATTTCCATGAGTGCTTATGAGTAGCCGAAAAACATTCACTAACGATCCCTGGTACGTATGACTAATATTAATACATCATCAATATTGCTCATACGTCACGCTGTACAGTGTTGTGTAAAAAGATGTTTAAAACTTAAATTGAGTATTTAAATAGAAATTAAAAACAAACAAAAATTATAAAAGCAGATTAAAATTCTAAATAAATAGTTCATAAATTAAAAGATTAAATTATTAAAAAAATCAATTTGAATTTCTTTTATTTTAATATCTTAAACGTATGCGCTATTCAGCTATGATTGATGGAAACAATTTTTCATTTTTCCATTTCCATAATAATCACTTAAAATGTGAAGGAAATTATTCATCAATTAATATGAAAGGAAATAAAAGAAGAAGAAAACAAAATTGTTTATAATATGTACGTATTGAAATATTGTAAGAATGATTGAACGTGTTTAAAGGTAGAGAAACAATTTATGTGCACATGGGAAGTCAGTACATGTAAGAAGATGGAAGATGATTTTTATCTACGTTTTTCAGAGAATTTTATTGGTTACTATGATGCTTGAAAATGTTATCATCAAGCAGTATGTCTCGCTTATTTCACTTGAAGCTAGAACGAAGAACAAATTTTAAGCAACTGGTTTAATGGGGCTTACCTGCAAATAATTTCAAACGATTGGCAAATGTTGTGAAAAAGTGCAAAAATAATCAATTGAGAGTTTTCTTGAATATTGAAATCGTCCGTTTACAAGATTAAGGAAGTAACCTCAGGTTTAATTAAACACAACGATTTCGCTACACTACTGTAAGCGAAGTGCTACATAGGCTGCTACTGAACCTGAAACAGCGTTCTTTGTATAAGAGGAGTGAAGCACTACAGTTTGTTGTCCTGCTCCATAGATTAACTCGAAGCATATAATTTCCAGACATTGAATATCACATGTTGATAGCATTTGTTCTGGAGTACTGATTGGTGCCCATGGCAACGCTTATACACTTTATGTTAACTAGACGACGCATGTATAGATTTCAGGGTATCACAGTGTTTATTAAGGTCTGCAAAAGTAAACTTGTGAGGCAAACCTTGATAGCAACGCAAGCAAGCTCCCCTTATCTGAATATTATTTTCAAGGTCTATCTTATCGCTGTAAACTTAACAAGCGAGCTATTCCCTGCATCCTTGACATAAAATGGACAATCTAGTAGCAGTATCGTCACCAGGCGTAGAGCAACCGCTCCAAGAAATTCTTTATTTTGGGATAGCCTTCAAGCTTATAACTGACAATACACTCATCAGTTGCAAATTGGCGACTTCGAAAACGTGCTTAAGGGCAGAAAATCTGTCCAAAACTAGACGAACCCAAAACAATCACATTCAGTATGGTTGATAGAGGACATGACTGGGCATTGGATTATCGGCCACAAGTTTAAGGCTCATTGATCTTGGGTACCTGGAAAATACGTTCTGTAGAAACTTTTGAAATGGGTAAGAAGGGGGAAACATTTTTTAGTCTGCTTTAGCGACCTTCACAGCAACTGGTGTGTCATTTCATGTATCGCCGTGAGATCATACATAAGAAAACAGGAGGAGAAAGCCCTCAGAGAGATTTTTGAGCATATTTTTCTGGGCAATTTTATTTTACTTTCAGACTTTATGCTAGAAATCTGCTGAGAGGAAGTGGCCGCATAAAATATTTTTTTTTCAATGTCTGGGCTGGAGTTGTGGTTTGAAAAGTGGTTTCACTTTAAATAACTCAATACACTAGGATATTGCCGTAGTCTAGAAGGTAGTGTGTTTTGCTTATTAGTTGTGAGACTATGGTTCAAGTACCAGCTCAAAAAAAGAATATATTTTTAGGTGACTTCGTCTCAGCAGATTTCTAGCCAAAAACCGCCATGAAAAGTTTCTTCAAAAAATCTGTCGTTCATGTGTCGATTTTATACCCGGTAAGTACCCGTCCCTCATGGCAGAAGAATTAACACGACACAGACATACTGTGTATCTCCTGGCGCCGAATGGACCTATCGTCATGATGTATGCTAATGTACTGTATGCGTGATGTATGTATGTATGTATGATGTATTATGTAGTATGTGTGTATGTACATACATACATTAATTGGCCATTACAATCCTTCAGTCAGGAATTACGGCCTAGCTTCTCACAACATATATTTGTGTGTCAGTTTTATACATGAGTGGCGGGACCTACGGTTTTAAAGTCGACTCCGAACGGACAGATTTTTTTGAGAAACTTTTCATGGCAATTTTTTTATTTACTCTCAGAGTTTCTGCCAGAAATCTGGCGAAGGAAGCCGGCCGAAGAAAATTGTTTTCATATTTCGTTTTGATGTTGACCGGGGATTCGAACCCTGGCCTTTCGTCTAATAAGCCAACACACTACCCACTAGACCACGGCGTCTTCATGTATGTATGTATCAATTTTATTTCGAACAACATATTTAAGAGGCTTGTTTGTAACGATCGTTATTCGTTATATCTGTTGATAGAAGACTTTTCATTAAAAAGTTCCGATTTGTACTTAGGCCTCTCGTGTAGGCAGCCAATAAACTATCCACCAGTCTAGGATTATGTGGTTCAATCCATGCACTTATGGAATTGACAGAATGACATAGAAATGCTGCTGCTAACAAAAGATTTAATGGGCATCCAAATAACAAGGCTTTACATTTATGCTTCAAACAGATTCACTTATTTTAGGCTCTATTTTCGTTTAAACAGCTGAACATTGTAAAAATTGTCTGGCAACTCTCTGTGGTTTATTCATACTCAAATATTTTATTGTTGCATTCCATTTCATTTGATTTGATTTAATTTTGTTTATAAATTTCGTTAACAATTTAAATAAAAATGGAAGGGGAGGCAGGAACTTACCAAATAAACGACCAGCTAACGTAAACGATGTGGCTGTTGTCAGCAGTAAAAGAGCCGTGAAACCATAAATGATGAGACCCAAATGATTTTTATATTTCGCTGATATACGCAGAGCCATCTTTTGTGGTTGATTTTATTGGCCAACAAGGATTCGTTCGCAAAGTCCTTTTATTATTATTGGCTTTAAACGTTAATAATAACGAACGATTTTACTTACAACTGCTGCCGATGCTTGTTCTGCTGCTATTGCTGTAGGAGATGTTATTGCTTTGAAGGGGAGGATTGTTTGCGAAAACTGTTTTAAGGACGGGAAATAAAAATTGCAAACAAAAATATGTTTTCTCTCTCTTATTTTTTTAATTTTTTTTTTCGCTTTGTTATAGTTATGTTTTATGAGCCGTTTGCAAATATTTATAGACGCTTTAGTTGTTGTTTTTTTGTTTTTTTTTTTTTTAGATTTTTTTAATTTACAATTCAGAATTTAATTTTTATTTCTCTATGTTTGTTTTTGTTGTTATGTTGAATTATTTTCTCTGGTTTTTTTTTTTTGTTCTTTTTTTTCAATTTTTTTCTTGGTTTTTTTGATGTCTATTTCGGGGTTAAGTTTACGCTAAATTGTGTTTGAAGTTTTGATTATGGCAATTGTCTCTCTTTATTGTGTGTGTGATTTTCTCGAATAGTATTGTAGTTATGCATTAATGCTGCTGCCCCACCGAACCTCATTGACAGAGTAGTTTGTGTTGCCTCTAGAAATTTTTTCGGTAAAAATTTTTTTTTTTTTTTTCTAAATTCTTGTTTTTCTTAGTTATGTTGATAAAAATATTTGTTTCCTTCCTTTTATAAATTTTGTTTTGTTTTATATAGCATAGAAAATACCATAATACATGGATTTTTTTTTTTACATGATTTATATACAACACACACACACACACTTAAACAATACAAAATAGTTTCTTTTCTCTCCTCTCCTTCATTAGGAATTTTGCTTGTCAATTGTTTCGTTGTATTTGAGTATTTAATTTTAGTCATTTGTTTTATATGATTGTTGCATTGTTATTATTGTTGTTGCTCTGTTTTGTTATTTCTATTATTATCTATTATGTTGTTATAGAATATTGTTCGTATGGACTTTATTATCTTTCATATCGTATTGCATTCTTGTTCGGCAATATTCTTCTATCTCCACTTCTAATTCTATTCAAGATTTTTTTATTTTATTTTTTAAGTTTTCTCAATTATTGTTCCTTGTTTTTTAATACTTTTCTCTAAATTTTTTATCTTCTTTCTGTCACACTATATTAGATCATAAATTATGTATGACGCTTATTAAATCCGGTGACAATATCCTCTTATTTAGTTTAAAACTCTTTTTTATTTAACATCGAGCTGGCATCCTCCCTCTCATCACACAATCTCTCTCATCTATGTTGATTTGTTTATCTCTTTTCTCGAAATTTTTATTCTAAATCACAAATCAAACTCATTATATTCGTATGTCTGATATCTTGTTTTGATCTTCAGCTATGTTTGTTGTTGTTTATCTCTAGTAGCAATTTATTAACTCCGTCCTTTTTTACCCATCTTTCTTGGGTGTTGCTATTGCTGCAGTTCTATACTTCGAGTTGTGATGCTTGTATGTATTATCTTTATTCTTACCATATATATTCCTGAAAGATTGACAAAAATATAAAATACAGCTTATAAAATAATAAGAACAGACAACAACAACAAAACACAACTAAAACTAAATAAAATAGAAAAATTACAAGATACAGGCCGACTAAATAGAGCCTCTAGTGATTGTGGATAAAAACTTATCGCAAATGGCTTCGAAGGCATAGTACAAGCTAGCCCTTATGATTAAGCAAACACTATACCTCCCCATAAGTCACATCAAGCAATAGTCAAAGATGGACATCATAAAAATGTGCCGTCATGCGATTTGGGCATGCGAGCATCGGCAAGGGTCGGTAAACGATTTTTATTAACATCAAAGAACCATACAAGTATTACCCACTAAAGAGACTGTACAATACCCAAGAATTACTGAAGAATGCGGAGTTTACGCGGCAGATATCAAGACATTTGATGAGTCATTAGGTTCAAGTCTTGTCCCGCCAAGATTGTACATCTAAGAGTGTCAATTATGAAGGTTCCTTCTGGAAGATAAAGCGATAAAATGAATGCTATGTGTCATATGTTTTTTTGATAACGGAAAACTATTGTAGATGAATTAACAATGGGCGGCAACAAGTATGGCAAAGCATTCACCACGAGAGCAGGCAGGCTGAAATCATGGCTTACATAAAAATTCCCACACGCTCATCGCGACTCCTCGCAGCTGCAGAGGTATATGTAATGGTGAGAGTATCGTACATGGCCTGAGGCTCATATCGTCCATCGGTGTGGAGTATGTTACCGTATGGTGCGGTCATACTCGATGGCGAGTAATTATGAGGAGATATATTGATGGTAGTATAATGTACGGTGAGTATATCGATTTTTGGGTATATCCGTGATGGTAATTGAATATCGCATGGTTGCAGTACTATCGTATGGGTGAGATGCTCGCTATGGTGATATATATTGAATGGTGAGTATATGTTGGTGATTATATTTTGGTGTAGTATACTCGTACGGTGAGTATGATGATCTTGTGAGTATACGATCGTATGGTGAATATATTGTATGGTGAGTATATAGACTGGTGAGTATCATCGTATGGTGAGTATGATCGTATGGTGTAGTATATCGATGGTGAGTATGTCGTATGCTGTATAATCGTATGGTGAGTATTATTGAGTATATTGTATGGTGAGTATATCGTATGGTGAAGTATATCGATTTTTGAGTATATCGTATGGTGAGTATATTGAATGGTGAGTATATCGCAGGGTGAGTATATCGTATGGGTGAGTACATCGTATGGTATCGTATATACGCATTTTTATTAACATAAAGCAGCCATAAGATCGCTGGAGAATCAGACACACAGATTACCAAGAATGCTGGGAGTCTTACGGCGGTGACAGCGATATATATCAACGGTTGTTCCTCATTAGATTCGAAGATTGTTCAAGATTGTCCATCTAAGATTGTCCATCTATATGCAAGTGTCTGTGAAAGACAGGAACATGGGAACTTCAAAGGAATGACAATGCTGACGCACCAAAGAATGCACCACGAAAGATTCAATTGAGCACCTACATTCTAATTGTTGTCCCCTCTCGGACAGACATTCAAATCAAATGTTCGAACTAAAATTCCATTCATTGCAAAGGTAAGAAAATTTTATCAACGCACTAGTACATTACCTGGCAGAATGGCAGAACAAGAACAAAATTTGCTATTAAACAGTCAAGATTCCATCTGAGGAATCTTATAGCAGTTATAATAGAGCACTGGCCTCTGGGTGACTCATGCCAGGATACAGAGAGTATCTCATAACAGCTTCTGCAGAAGCTGCAACGACCACCAAACACATTAGACACAATCCAAGGTCACACTACTCATTGCAATAGATTTCTAAACGAAATCCTACTTATTTAAGCTTATCTCATTGTCACCACAAAGAAATATATTTTCAAATTTCGTTATGTTCCGAGAGTTCAGTGCGTCCTACTACACTACGGAGAGCTTCGCCTGTTTAGTTGCGTATTATCTCACGCTTGTTGAGGTGATAGCCGTTAAGGCTGACTTGAAAATAACTTTAGATTATGTGAGTTTACTTGTAGAGCCTAAATAAACATTGTGGTACCTTGAAATTAATACATAGGTCATCTAGCTCGACGTAGAGTCATCTTGTAGAGTAGGGAAAAATGCCAATCGTCTGAAATTATTCGTTTTACAAAGACAATTCCACCGCCCATATGTCCACGGACGGACATAGCTCTCCAATTTATTTATGATCGTTTTAATATTTGGCAAAAAAAATTCACAGATAACTGAGGGACGCTCTCTGTTGAGCGCTTATATTAAAAGCTTCGTGGCACCTGCAACAAAAAAAATCATCAAAATTCTCCTTAAGCTGACTTGTGGTTTTATAAATTCACAAAATATTCTGGCCATTTAAAGGCTCGCGTGTAGGGTACAAATGACACTTTATTTCTTTTTTTTTTTACTGTTTACATAGCAAATTATGGAAACATTTTTGGTTAAATAATGGAAGTCAATTTATTAAAACTTATGCTGAAGATTATTAAAAACTGAGCTACTTGTCAGGAATACAATTCAGGAATAAACATTTCTTGTTCATTCTAGAAAAATAATGGACAAGAAATACTAACAAAAGTAAACAATGTGGTCAAATGATAATACCACAACAATACTACATAGAAACAGCCAGGTTCTAGAAGTTGCCAAACAGAATATAAACAAAGTTTATATAAAAAATGTATTCACATGCACGCTTCAATTGCTTTCATGAAATGAAATCGATTTCTTTTATTAATTTTTTTTGTTTAAATTTTTTTATTAACAGCACCCGCTTATAAAAATATCATCTTAATAGGCTGAAAATGTTTTTAATTGTTTTGATTTGCTTTTCCTTTTCGCCTGTCTTTTTTTTTTTTTGCTTACACCGACACATACATACGAATTCAAATGAATTTCACTCCTTACTAATTTGACATTTTAATTAAAAATGAATTAATTTTCTTTCATTTTCTTTTCAGTTTTCCCCTCCGGTTCTTATATTTTTTTTCTCCTCTCATCTGTCAATAATTTTATTCATTTCCGCCTGTCAGACATTACACGATTATCGTGTTTAATCAGTTGCATTTAATGAGAGAGAGAGAGAGAAAGAGGGAGAGAAGATTTTAATTTAAAGCGGAAAATGGTATTAAAAATGGAAATATTTTTACTTTTTGTTTTTGTTTCAATTTTAAATTTTACCTTTTATGCCCTCGAGGTTAATATTTATCATAAACGGGTATATTAATTTCGTTATTATTTAAGTAAATTTTAATTTAATTTAATTTTTTTTTTTTCAACTATAAAAATATAAAAGGGCGGCAAAAATTAAAAAAAGTAAGTCACTGTGGTATTATTGTAAATATTTCCTTTAAATGAAAACAAAACATCCGAAATTTCGATTTATCAATTCTCTGTCAACGTTAGTCTGTAACTCAAAAATGTGGATTTATATTATGACGTCATTTGCCCTCTGGCCGTAGATTTGCAAATCTCTTTAAACATCCTTTTTAAGAGCACTGGTTACTTCCTGCCAAGTTTCTGTAGACTGTTTTTATTCCGTTTCACGGATTCTTTATTCGGTTTTTCATTTTAAAGGCAAAAGGCGTAGGATTATTTGTCTTTCGCCAGAGAACCGAAGAAAAAAATTGAAATCAATCGTTAAGCATTGGGATCTGTGTAAACTTTAGCTTTTAAAATTTGTAGATAATTTTTGTTAAGACCTGTAGGTCAGGTCGCATTTTATTAGATGCGATCCTCGTGGTTTAAATTTCTATTCAGATATCTCTCTTTCCTTCTGTGATTTTCTCTCATTAGACATCTGGCCACAACCTCTACGGAGTTACATAAAATTGCCATGAAAAGCTTCTCAATAATCTGAGAGTTCGCACAGCATTAAAGGCGTAGATTTTAACGATGTAACCGCTACAGTTGTCCAATAAATGAAGAACAGTTTTCTTTCTCTACGTTGTCTAAGTGTCGTTGGCCATAGGGACAAGACCAATACCTCTCAATATAAAATCTGAATAAATCGTAATGATTCCTACAATTACGCCAAGTGTTCTACTGTGAAGTTTAAACGGTTTTCCGTGCGAGCCTCATCTAGCCACTTAACCGTGTCATACTACTTATCATTTCTTACGCTGCTATGTGCTAATGGTCTTCCATGTCCTTCCACTCACTCATTCCCGAAGTAACGCCATACACAATAGCTATGTGATGTGAAATTTTTACCACTCTGTCATATTGCACGTTAGAACTTAGTGCCTTGAGAGCTGTCTGGATATCAGAAAGTATAAATAATGCTACTGATTCGATAAATTTATCGAATGAGCTGTATCCACATGCTACGAAAAGATGCCTCCTCACACAGTTCTAGCATACATCACACCGTACTTGCATATTTACACAAACTTATTTACGAGATGAGTCATGTTGTTTTAGGCAACGAAGTTGGCTGTAAACCGTGCTGTGAAGTTGATTTGGAGTAAGGGCTCCTCCAATCACTCCAATTTCTATCCGCTAGCCTGACGGCAATCAGATGTCTTTAGGGCGTAACTTTCTTTTCGGATGCCTAAACTTATTGACGTATGACGCAACTCTCGTGATTGACTCTCACGACAGTTATGTGTAACTAAGATAGGTTTTCAGCTAACAGGGACATCACGGAAATTGTGTAATTGGTGAGCTTGCTAGAGTATGAATAAAATTTAACCTCTTACCTCCGCTTAGTTGTCGATTACGCAAAGAAATCATGGGCTAAGGAAAAATCTGGCTTTTATTGCCAACTTATCGGTTCTAATCTGAAGAAATTTTATTGTAGGGACACTGTCTCTGTCACTTTTTCTCTACTCACGAGTCGCTGCAATTCGATTAAAATGGGTAAAGATAACTGTGTTCACTTTATATGCCAACATCTGACACTGGCTCGATGATAACCGTTTCATTTCATTTCCGTTTTTTCGTCTTTCTCGAGGGTCTAGCGGAGCTGTCTTACTATATAGTGAAACGATAACTAAATTCACTGATTTTCAACATGATTCCAGGGGAAGCATACTTTGATTGCAAAGATCATATGCTGGTTGCCAGGGCCACTATCATACTCTGCTGTATCTTTTCACTTCCCCAAAGATTTTTTTTTTGCATTTAAAATTAGAAAATCACATCGAAAAGAAAACTTTTCAAATAAAATGTTGCCGTGAAATCGCCGTGTGAATATTTGTTTTTTGCCTACACACTGTTCCACTTAATTTTATGGGGAATTTATTCAAACGAAAATTTCCTGCTTGAATTTCTTTTCAAGCACATGCAATTAACTTTTCCCGCGATGGATATCGTACATTAATATTAAACACGGATTAGCGCCAGAGGCTGAATTTAATTTTAATTTCTTAATAAAACATTGAAACGCTTTGGAGTAGAAATTTTTGTATTTGTTTTGAATTCAGAGAAATTTCAATCACACGGCATTTGAACCACAGTTTATAGAGGTGGAGCAAAATGTATATACAAGCAGTCAAAAACATATACAGTAAGCGTCAGCAAAAGAAACTGTACACTAAAGATTAAATTCTAACAATCATCAAAACTCAAGGCTTTTATCACTTAAGGAAGTGGGCCCGAAAAAAATTTACCAAATATTTAGAAATTTTGGGAAAAAATTTTTTTTTTTTTCATTTTAAAAAACTGAAAATGAAATAATTTAAACTAAAATATCAACGGTAATTTATTAATGTATACTTTTGTTTAATGTAAAATTTCTTTTGATGCTCACTGTATATGTGGAAGTGGACATTACGAAAATTTGTAATTCCAGAAAATTTTTAAAAGTGAAACGAGAATCCAATGTTAATTTACGAAGGCGGTAGAGGCTATGCTTTAATCCACTTTGAATCAAACTACATAACCTTGCCAAGTTAGTGGGAGTTAAGCTGTCTGTCTTTTTCGTCAAACTTTGCAGAAATTTATTAGTTGATCAACGTAGTCAAATTCGTATGCTATTTATGAAGCAGTAACCCAGGAGAGTATGTACAGGGGTGTAACAGAGATATCTTAGCCATTTATTAATTGGTTCATTATAACCCTTAAGTCAGGATTACAACCTCATTTCTCATACCCACTCCAGTTGTGTGGCGTTTGATTTTAGCCATGAGTGTAGACCTTACATTTAATGTCGGACACCGAACAACCAGATTTTTTTGAGAAACTTTTTCAAGGCCAATTTTTTTCTTTTTTTTTTTTGCGCAGATAGTTAGAGAAGAAGTAGGACATATATTTTCACTTTCGTTTGGGTCAATGTGCTGTAAAATGGGTAAACTTGACCTCCTTATATTGTACTGGTCCCTTATGACAAGTGTACGTCCTCTAACTTTGGCTCAATGTGTCTGGACTTGAGTTTGAACCACGGCCTCGCATCTAAGGCAGCTTCAAGAGATATCCCAGCGATTAAATTGAAATACTTCACTGCTACAATTCCTAAACTATTTAAGCCATGCGTGTCTGACAATGTAGCAAAATATGTAAGCGTTCCTTTTAATTAATTTGGCCAATGGACCATTTAACAAAGGTAAGAAATATGCATTCATTCCTTAATCCCTTAAATCAAAACTTTATTTTAGCCTGCCTCTTGTATTATGTTAATCAAGATCAAAATAAAATCGTTAACAAACCAAATGAATTAAAAAAAGTTTCTTCAACCTCTTTGTATTTCAAATCTTTCGTTCATAAAAATCTTGTTTTAGTTTCCCTTTTGTAAACTTTCTTTCTTTTTTCTTTCTTTAATTGTAGGATTCTCTATTTATTTAAAAATATTTTATGGAAATCCTTTTCCCTTTTAAATGTTAAATGTTAAGCACATTCATCAGCAACCAGTCTGCCTCTTCATTTTGTATGTTTTTTCTTTCTCCTTTCTTTTATTTATTTTTTTAAATGCCTTCTCGCAATTGCATTCAAGTTGACTTATTATTTCAATATTTTTCCTTTCCCCCTCTCTTTTCATTTGCAACAGCAACAGTAAGTGGTTGAGATTTATTTTGCAAATAATTTTTTACGTATTTTACACAAAACTACACTCTTACTCATGCTCACGCACATCCCCGCACCCATGCACACACACATCCATGTGTTAAATGTTTTTTTCTTTTTAGTTTCCCAGTCTTTCACTGTCACTTTTCTTTTTTCTAAAATGAAACGTATTTTTAATCTACATTTCAAATAAAATAAAAATAAGAAGAGGAAAACAAAGAAGAAGAAGAAGAAGAAAACAGAAACAGTGTCCTTTTCATTAGACACACACATGTGCGTTTTTTAAAATTTTTCCTTTTCAAAATGCATGGGTTTTGTACGCATACACGTACTTTAAGTGCAGCCATCTTCTTAGAATGTAAGCACATTGTGATTTCAATTATAAACGTTTACCAACACTAACAAAACTGTTCCGATCCGAAAGAACAATATTCGAAAAATTTGAAAATTTCAACTAAAACTGGCGAATCGTAGCTACAGATTTGTGAGCAACTTTTCATGGCGATTTAATCTATTCTCAGAGTTTTTGGCCAGAAATCTCTGAAGAAATATTTTTTATTTTTGAAATTTTCGTTTTGTTCGAGCTGTCTGAGATGAGATTTGAAATAATTGCGCCGCTCGCGTCTATTAACCTAACACGCTACTCACTAGACACACTAGAATACGGCGTCTTCAAATTGTTAGTCTCATCTGATCCTTGGATATGATGATGGGAATCGTATCAACCGATTACTTAAATTTATCCGCTTAGGCATCTTTGTTGCTGAACCTATTCTCAAGGCTTATTCCATAATGGATAAGGCATGTGAAAAGACTGCGCATAGTTTCAAACAGCAGCTGTCTTTGTTTCAGACTTTCTCGTTAGTATAACGGATCGAGGTGTATTTAATATCGTATCGATCATAATAAATTCATAAAATTTTCAAAGTATTTTTAAGTTTAATA
>QOCX01005042.1:0-13511 GCA_005959815.1 Sarcophaga bullata | reverse complement strand
AAAAAAAAGAAAATAAACTAGCTGAACTCACACACATGCACTGGTTTTTCATATGTTGTTTATATTTGTCTCGCTATAATATGTATATACACATATATAGCTTAGTGACGGACAAAACAGAAAAAGGGACAAGTGAGAGAGAGAGAGAGAGAGAGAGAGAGAAACCGGCAGAATACTTATCAGAATGTGACACATAATTTTCAAGTAGAGTATATAAAGCAATTCCTAAGTACTTTCTTCTACTGTATTTCTACTCTCTTGCTTTCTCTCTCTCTCTCTCTCTCTCTCTATCTCTCTAATAAAATAATCATTGTAGTTTATTATTATTGCTATCATTATTAATTGTTATCATTTAATTATCATTACTTATCAAAGGTGCTATATTATCGTGTATACTACGAATGTAAATAGTGTGCGTGAGAGTGTCGTCATATGTTTGTAAAAAAAAGAAAGTTGCCAAAGAGTTCAAATGTTCAATTATTCTATTTAATAATTATAACAAATTGTTGTCCGCCATCAATAATTGAAACCTATTATTTGAAGCAATTTTAGACGTGACACTAAAATTAATTGCTCACGTTTAATTGAAAATTATTTTTACAGCAACAGAGAAATCTATTGGGGGTTTTATTAGGACTATCAGGGATAGAGAGAGAGAGAGAGAGAGAGAGATAGAGAGAGAGATAGAGAGAGAGAGAGAAGCAATAATTTTATGTGTTTTGCAATTAACCTCCCTATGGTGTATGATTATTATGATAATTATTATTAATTCCATGTCATATCCTCTTACTTTCAAAAGTAATCTTTACAGTGACAGTGTTTACAGTGAATTCACAGCAAAATAAATAAAAAAAATACACAATATTGTTGAAAGGATAAGAATACGTCGAAGATTGGAGACAAAATGTTTGATGTTTACCGAAACGATGCGATAATTAGACAAACAGCAGCTCGTTTATCAGATAATTTTTCCGTTAAATTATAAAATTGGTGGACCAATCATTAAAAAGTTATTGAAATCATGGTAAAAATTGAGAAAAAAGTATTACAGAAACAACGCTTGTCTGCTTTATATGAAATACAGCGAAATATTCTATGGACACATTTCTAAATCGGAACGAAAACGAACCATTTCTGAAGCGTATAATAATAACGAGTGATTAAAAGTGGACCACTTGTTACAATAATGAATAAGAAAGATCATAAACGAAGCAAAGTGAGGCTTGCAAATGGTGACAAAGCCCGAATCGATATTAAAAAATGTGTTACCGTGTGTTTTGTAAGGTTAAAGGTAATTATTTACCATGAGTTCCTACAACCTGTGTCAACCGATTGTTTAGGGTCAATCAGTGAGACAATTAATAATTGCTTCAATAAGCTTATTTGCTTTGTTAATCGTTCATTTTCATTCACATGAAGTATTTGGAATAGTTTATTAATCAGATATGCCTTTCATACTAACGCCATGTTGTAAGCAATAGAAGTTAATAAATAAGAGACCATACTCCAATATAACACGGCGATATTACCTGTTCGTTACGTTCAATTAGCATCGCTTTCGGTTAATAACCACTTAAGTCTAGTAACAATAGCATTCCGATGATGATGGTACCGGTGTAAGTTACGTATGTAGTATCTTCAAGTCTCATGTGTGTGTATATATTTTCCTTTTAATTAACCTCTTCTTATTACGACTCATTAAATGAGCACAGCAAATAGGTAACCGCTTGCTTTATTTTCTTGTGTATTCTTAGTTGTCACAAGGTATTTAAATCTTAATGGATCTTCTAGGGTAAAGAAAAAAATAAGCAACAATCAAGCGTCTCTGTCTGTTGCACTTTTTTTAAATAATGCCACAATATACACACACGATATGTAATCTAAGAACATTCCCCCGTGATTTCAGTATTAAAAGGATTTTCGTCTTTCTACTCTTGCAGCTGTAAAGTTCCAGGCATGATATTTGGCAGAAATCTTTTAAGAACTTAAGTTGTGGAAAGACTGAGACTGACATGGTTCGAATCTGATCTGCATGGCAACGGACGTGTATGGGAGATTTGCATGGAGCATCAATTTGTAAACACACGCGCAAGACCCAACGTGGTTGTATTGACAGTATGCGCCATCGCTGAGAAAATGCGTGGATAAACTACAGACCGGAGGAAAACAGCGAGTACGGTTGACAGTGTGTGCCATTTGCGATCAGTAGCTAGATGTTCATCATTACGAAAGTTGATTACTCATTTTAGGGCAACGCGGAAGAGATGCTGATTATTGCAGAGAAAGATCATTACGAGCGATAGCCAAGGGATAGTTGTTTTTGCGTCGCGGTCGGGCGCGGGGATTAACCTTACCCATGCTGAGAGTTACCATTTTATCACTGGCAGAAAAAGCCGCTGTTGTTAAGAGGTGATGATAGTTTCTGTAAATTCCGATGGAAGGTCTGCAAGACCACAGCTAATTGGAGAGGAAACTTAGTTTATTCGCAAGACAAGCCGGAACAAAACATCCTACGTATGGGTTATCGGGCGCTGTTTAAAAGAGATAAAAGCCGTAGTTCTTGAATGACTAAAACACGGCGGATTCATAGGCAGGGGAGAAATACCAGAAGCCCCCGAATGTTGTAATTTGTCGCTATTAACAACATTAAAGTTAAAAACTGCTCTCTCTGCTGCTCTCTCTCTCTTCGAAAAGTTTACGTTTCCTAATATAAAATAACCTTAGAAACAGGCAGGCCCAAAAAACCCGACATATACACAAAAGGAATATTAACAAATATTTAAAATTACGGAAGTTATAACACTAACACAGCAACAGGCAAGCGAAAACACGCGAATTTGACACTTCATATTTTTTTCAAATACCACAAAGTATAGACAGTAGTACGTACCATACATATTACGACATACAAAAATACATACAAAAGAAACGTAGTTAACAACAAAAGGAACACTAAAGACGAGCTAAGACAAGCTCATATACACATACACAAAAGTATTTATATTTGATATGTTGTGTTATTGTCGTAAAATTAAAACAAATTCAAAAGAATCTGTAATATAATAATATATAATATTGTCTAGGAGATGAACGTGAATCTGATAGACGAACACCTTGTTGTCTTGTCTAGATGTTTGCAATCAGTCTCACACTGTGTGCATGCACTATATACCAATATACATACTTGTTATTAAAAACAGGTTTCTGTCCAGTTTAGTTCTCATATTATATTAAATACTACAGTCATGATCAATTGAATGACTGTATATAAACACAAATTAAAAAAATTGTGCGTTGAGTTATGTGTTTGATTCTTGGTCCCTTAAGAATTTTATCAGTGTTTCTCTGGTTGAGTATGTCATAAAGCGCAGCCTAACTGAAATTTCCGTGAGATATGCCGAAAGAACATGTTTCGCCTCTCTCGTGTTATGGCTCGCTCTTTGGTTGAGATGGAGTGAGTGCAGATTGGGATGGTTAGTTGTGTCTGTGTGTTGTAAATTGTGTGTATTGTATTATTTTGTGTGGGTGTGTGGTTGGGATTAATTTTATAATGGTAAGGTTGTATGAGGATAACGCGAGGAAGCGCGGTAGTGCTGTAGGCACTGATTTTGTTGTTTCTAGATTTTAATTTGGTAAATGTGTGTATTGTGTATGTGTAATGATGTTTGTGTGTTGTGTTGTGTCTGTTGTGTGTTCGTGATTGTGTTGTTTTGCCGCGTTACAAGAGACGTGAGAGCGCAAGATACAATAATGATGAGGCTGACAACGGAATTTTTGAAAATAACTCCAAAAGATTTATGTGAATAATCAGACAGCTCTCAAGGTTTCGTAGGGACATGTTTAGGCCACATAGAGTCTAGGAGCGTCAAAGGCTGCTAAGCGGCCTCATGTCAGATTAAATTATTAGCATTATTGGCCACGAATTTGCAGATGGACGAACAAAATCGGACTTAGCTTTGGAGACTATCACAAAGTATTTTTGGGATTATTGATTCACTCATAACAAAAACGTGAATTTCAATTTTCAATGACCTTTTAAGGTATTTTTTTTTATAAAATTATTACACTCTAAAGAACCTTAACAGACCACAGTGCTTATTTGCATATACATATACACGCGCTTTTTCTTTACTCATGTTAAAACATACAATAAATGACTAAAGCCTGCAGCAAATCTTGTTCTTAAACAAAGGGAAAAAAGAGCAAAATCCCAATCAAAGAGAGAAAGAGAGAGAGAGTGAAAGGTAGGGAGTATATAAAAAGCCAATTAGGATATGAAGAAGAAAAGAATTGAAACTAAGAAAAGAAATACGATGTACGTACAAATACATGCTACATAAAGAGAAACCAAAGAAAAGTGTTTCTCATTTCCTTTTTCATTTTCTTGTTTCTTGCTTTATACTTTGCTGTAAAAAACAAAAGTATACTGTAGAAATACTGTAGAAATCCTTTTATTAAGAGTATTAAAGTTTATTAATGACATTAACAAAGAGCACAAGCACAAGTTTTAAGAGTGTGTAACGAAACATACAAAATAAGAGAAAGAAATCAAAATCAGAGATATTCGAAGAGAAAATATATTTCACGAAATTATTCTTCTTTTACCAACAGCGCTTATAACCTGACTAATATTAGCACATACGCACCTATACACATACGCATGTGTGTGTATTATTTGTAATACATACATATATTACTGTTAGTAAATTTATATATATCGTAATAGAAGTAGGCAGATGAGAAAGTAGAAGAAAGTATTAAGGCCACAATTTATGCAAGCAATGTAACATGAACGTAAACGTAAACATTAACTACAACAACGTCATGGTCATGATAAAAATAACAGCGTTGTATTACACACTAAATGCTCTAAGTGAAGTTCGATTAACCCCTTAAGGAAATCAATTCGCGATTATACATGTCGTCGATGGTTTTAGAAAACTGTTAAGAGTAACGCACACTTTTTTAAAACATATGCAAGTAAATAATGAAGGTTTAGTAAGCCAAGTGTAAACAATTAAATTAAAATTTTCAGTAGCTAAGGCCAAGGTTACCCTAATTACCATAATTCATAAATAATAGCGGAAAAATATACATCACACATCAGAACTAACGTATTGCCCATCACAGTTTCATAGAATTTTTTTTTTTTGATGTGAGTACGTTTGCTATTTAAAACAAGCTAAAAAGCAATTATTCTCTTGCCATTTACTTACACAGTTTTTCAAAGAATCATTTATGGCAACAGATTCTTTAAAAGTTCTTAAATTCTTGTGCTTAAATCCATACTGTACTGCGGTCTTTAAAAGGTCAATGAATGTATAGCCAATTATTCATATGTATGTGAACCTACACTTATGCTTTAACACAGAGCCTATTTTAATTCTTGGAATCGGAGAATCCTTTACTTCTCCTTTAGGAAACGGTAGTTATAAAATGAAATGTGATGAGTGGCAAGAAATACGTGAATGCGAAAGAAAAAAAAGGAGACTAAAAGTAAAATTAAAGACTTTATAAATCAGAGATTCGTAATCTCTTTTCCAACTAAGAATAAATATCCCTATTCGTGGAATTAAAAAATAAAGTTCGATTAATTTCAAATAAAATACCGCAGGTTGGATTCACAAACATCTGAAGCAGGCTAATTAACATCTTTAAGGGAAACACTATAAAAGTGTATTCGTAAACAAAAATTTGCTAATTAAATCGTTTTTTGTTGCATTATACGAGTAGGATAGTTTTGTTTTTTGTAATATTAATTTCATCAGGCAACAATAAAGAATGAATAGTCAGTTGCAAATATAAAAAAATATGCGAAAAATGTCATGGACATTGATTATATAAAAGGTGTCCACGAGTAGATTTAGTTTTAATATTAAGAATTTGGTAGGGGCAGCAAGAATGTGAAGAATATTAGGAATATCAATTACTTTCACTATTATTCATCAACTTAATTTACAAATTTATAAATCATCTCTACAGGCAACTTAGCTGACAGGGTGTCTTCGGACGTATATGTTTGTTAAAATCCTAACAAAGACTTCATTATGGATTTTGTTATTTATTCGATTTATTCGATTCATTTCTCTCTATCGAATCATCTAGTTGCTTTTAGATAGTTTTGAGTTCCAACTTCAGACTTGATATCTTCTGCAAAAAGCTCTTAGAGCAACTAATTGCCATAAAAAACTATTTTCAAATGTGTTGTGAAAAGTTGACGTTAAATTCATAAGCAAAATTAACACACGCAGTCTAGGCTTTAATCTAAAGGCTTGTTAGAGGCATATTACCAAGGATATACATGTGTGACTTTCGATTGTTATTCGATTTTAAGTTTATGGATAAAATTTAGTATTCTAAAATTAATAACAAAAACTTGCGAATGAGTAAAACAATTTCTGTTGTAATTAATCATTGGCACTAAAATAACAATCGTAAAACCTCAAACCAAACAAACTTCAATAAAATAATGCGTCTGCGGTAATTTATTGTTTATGACTAAGCATTCTTATTAAACCCTTATAACATTAGAAATTGTTTAAAAACTAAAGTAAACTTTAGACATACAATAAAAACATTTAAAATTAATGTTTACAAAATGTATGTTTTGCAGATTTTCCTGTCCCTAAAATCTTTTCTGTAAAACGTTTTAATTGTTCTTCTTAAGTAACAGAAAATAAATTTAAAATTTTAAAAGCATTCTTTAAATTCACCATTTAACGCTGCAAAAATATGAACGTAATATATTTTTACGAATGATTTCTATTAAGAAATCATTAAAACTTTTATAGGAGGATAAAAAAAACAAAGCCAATGGCAACTCTTGTGAAGACTGTTGCTTTATTATTGTTTTGTTTTTATTCATTCAATATTACTTTTTTACAGTTGCTCATAATGCTGCCACTAAATCTCTTGCTTTTAAATCAGTTTTAGTTTAGTCTCTCCACCTACTAAAATGTGTGTGTGTTCGAAAATAACTCATGTTTGTTTATCATTAATGTTGTTATTGTTGTCTTTGTTAATGTTTTTCTTTTTTAATATTTTACTTGTTTGCCTTTTCTATTAAACAATATAAGAAAAATGACGAAAATAAAAAGAAAAAGATGTTTTCACATACGTACGCACATAAATACACATACACATATACACATAATAAAAGACGAAAGAAAAAACAACAAATGAAAAATTGTATCATATTTTAAGGAAAATTATTATTTTGTGAGGTTATGTATGTGTGTATAAATGCAATGTATCATAAGCAAAGTGAAGAGCTAGAGCAACAGTAAAAGAGAGACAGAGAGAAACCAGTTTTTGTTTTGTCCTTGATTATAAATATGGCTGAGAGTGTATGTATGAATATGTAGTAAGAATTTTATGCATACACTGTTTTGTTGTTTGTTAATGACATGGACATTATGTTTTACATGCACGTTCTCCTTTTCACACACCTTCTTCTTCTCCTTCTTCTTCTTTTTAGCTTGAAAAGACAATTTCATCAAAAAAATCTTTATAATGCGAGAGAGTTTCAATGTTTTTTCGTATGTGTCTAACCATTAGAAGAGAAAGAGAGAGAGGAGAGGGAGAATGACAACTGTATAGTACGCAAAGAGTATGCGTTTGTATATATTTAATAAGCTAATGCCGTATTAATACCGATATAATGTTTATAAATTTATGTCACTTTTATTTTTTTCTTATTCTTACGGCTTATTCTTCTTCTTCATTTTATTATTCTTGACTTATTTGTATGTTGCGTAACGTAAAAATACACACAGAGAAAATATATGTGTTTGTTTTTGCCAATCATCCGCATTAATAGAATTAATTTAATCAACGATGACTCATCATCGAATGAAAAAAAAAACCGGCAACAAATATAAATGTTGTGTAATTTATAACGTGTTCTTTTCTTTGTTTGCTTGTTTGTTTATTTGTTGTCAGTTAATGAGAAAAAATTTTGTCATTTGATAAGAAAAAACATTCAAGGATATAATTTCATAGAAGCTACAATTGAATTAAATGGATAAGTAAAATGAAAAATAATCATAATTGTATGTATGCGAGGCTTGCTATATACATATATACATATTCAGGTTAAATAAAGTAACTAAAATTGAAAAAAAATGTTTGTAAAATTAGAATTTAAATCAGCTTCTGTTCGTTATATTTTTGTTACTCTGTCCTGTGAAACACTTGAATGATAAACGCCTTTAAGTATGCTATAATTTTTAAGCTTTCTCTGTTTCTTTGCTATCTCTCTCTCTCTCTCTATCTCTTTGTCTTCAGTGAATAGCTGGAAAAGTCATTTACAAGTGTTTATCGTAATCGCCTTCATTATAATGCTTCAACTTATCAAAAGCATTCAGCATTTAAGGAAATATTTTATTAAAGGGAGGATGATGAATAGAAAATATAATTTTTTTTTCCAACACTTTAATCCCCCATTGACAGTTGAGTATTTTTCTCTAAAGGAGACTCTAATCTGAAAAATAAAGATTCTAAAGAGAAATTTAGGAAAACTTATATTATACAAAAAAGAAAGAAATAAAATACGATTCTAATTTCTAAATCCAATCTTTACTATTCGCGTCAGAGGCAAAATCTTGGGGATAATTTTGTAGTTGCAAAAAAATAACCTTATCATACATAGATAACTTAGGAAAAAAGATTAAATTTTTTAATGATTCAACGTATAGAAGCAGAGGTTACGTTTAACAAGTAGGGGAGAAATGTCTTCTTACTCTTTCTATTCCTACGCTTGACCTGTAGATCAGAGAAGCAGCGATGATGAACCTACACCAACGTAACGAGGAATTTCGTTTTTGAAATATAAAAAGAAAAAAAGTTCTACGGTTTCCTACAGGGTTCAATAAAAAAAAGAGGAGGATATACTTCCTTTTTAAATAAATTTCGGAATCCTTTGAACATTAAATAAAATCAAAGTCATATAGTCTTCAGTTTATATATCCTGTAGGTGTTACAAGTAGTATGCATTCTATTCGATTATCATGAACACTAAATCAATGCTATTTGACATTTAATGTAACAAATGATGAAAACAACAATAACACAACAACAACAACAACAACAACCACAACAAAAATTACAATAACAATGACATTATGAACACAACATTTATGGTGACATCATTATGAATTCTTGTCGGTGAATTTTTTTTCTTTGGTTGGCTTTTCCTTTTAAAAAATGAAAATGTGACATGATGCAATTCAATTGCGGTTTTCTTTTGAATTATTATTCTTTAAGTATTCTTTATACAGACGACTAACGAATATTAAGATGACCATTATGGTTGTATAAAGTACTTTTTTTTGGTTTGTTATTGTATTTTATAAGAGAGCGTTGCAATTTAAATATTAAATATTATTATTTCTAATTGGAAAAGAAAAACGTATTCATAGTGTAGTAATGAATTATTGAATATTATTTTATATTAATTGAAGAATTTAAAATATATGTGAGTTATATTGCTTTAAAAGACTTCAAATGTTGCCAATAAATGTTGGACTAATCAACTCTTATGTCCAAGTTTGTTGAACAAGCATTTGAAGAGGCCATCGAAGTTTCTTTTAAATAGTAAATGATGGTTACGGTTTTGTTCAGCAAATATTTGCCTAATATGAACGTTTGCCTTAATAGTCAGAAAATTCGGTGTTCGGGAATTGCTTAAAAACAAGACATTGCGGTTAGCGCAGCATAACAGATATGAGTTTATTTAATAAAATTAGAGTGTAAAATCCGATAAAACTTCAACCATTTGTGTATTCAATAATACACTTTTTATTTAATATTAAAATAGAATATAATTATTATTCATTGAGTATAATAAACCGCAATTAAAATTAAATATTTTTCAGTAAATTTATATGTAGATTTTATTTTATTTTATTTGTTTCTTCTACTCTAACACTTACTTGCTTGCTTTATTTAATCATGTCATTAAAATTTATGATCTAAACACGACCACAGAGACAGAGAAGGACAAAGATAGAGAGAGATACACAATATTTAATTAAAATTATTTGTGTTTCATAAACGCAAGTATTGTACAACAAATTTAAATGCATTAATTAAGTAGAAATGTAATAAAATTTTATATTTATTATGTCCGCTGTTGTTGAAATAGCTTAAAAAGCTTTAAAAAATATTTTTTTTGTTAATTTCTATTTACAAAAATTTTAAATTGTAAAAGTATTTAAAAATACATGAGAAGGACATCATTAGAATAACGGTTTTTGCGTTGGTAGGTTTTATTACAGAAATAATAGTGATATTAAACGAAGAAATGATCTGATTATGAAACCGAAACAAAAAAAAAAAAAAAAAAAAACAACAAAAAGAGGGCAAAAATGCTTTGGGCTTGGCTCCATGTTTTCGTAAAGGAACCAAAAATAATAATAATAAATCCAACGAGGATAGTTCAAAAATTAAGGCAAGGATATGTCAACAGGATCGTGGCTTTCAGTTAGCTTAGGCTGAATTGGCAGCAGACTCAAGAGCCATAGCTTACTTGGGTCCTATAAAGATCCGCTGTAACATCGACGTTATCTACTACGTCATATAATTATAATTTTCTCATCCATTCCGAAAAATTTATGAAAGTGAGAATTTTATAGTTCACAAGCTTTAAGTGTCTAAGAATTCTATTTCTCAGGTTGTCAAGCGCTTTTAAAAAAATATTTTGTGGCATTTTCTATGCCTCGTTACTACAGTTTCTGCAGTAATCGCTGTGAGCTATTCCCAAATTCTGGAGTAATTCATCCATTTTATGCTCTCAAAAAAAAAAATTGAAGACTGTTTAAGTTAAAAATTTTTTTCTTCACATTCCTAAACTAAATTCTCCCTGATTGAAATGCTAATTTTGTTCTTTGCGTAAAACTTTTTTTTTGTAATTTCTCTCTACTCTCTTCGTCAATGTTTATAATCCCAAAACTCGAAAACTATCAAAGAAATACATACTCACATGTCGTATCACATCTAATGTTAATCCAACCGCATACCTATTTACTTATCTATACATATGTATGTACACCCAACTAATACACAACAAATCCTGACACGTGCAGGAGATAAAAAGTTTTACGGATTTATGGCTTCAAAAAGAGTTTAGTTTATGAAAACGGTGACACGTTTTCATAAACTGACACGAAACGAAATGAATGGAAAAAATATTTCCTTAAAATTAACAACGGCAGCACATTGAATATTTTTTTTCTTTTTTCTTTTTTTTTTTTTAAAGGAAAAAATTAAAATTAAAAATACAACCTGCAAATGAATGAATGAAAACACAAAACAATTGAATTAAAAAAGAAATAAACACAATACGAAACACCCTGTTACCCATCTAACAGTATCACAATCCTCAATTCTGCTCTATCTGTCTCTCGATGAATTTTTTCAAGTGTGTGAGAACGGTAGAGTTCTTTTTATAACTTGGCAGAGAGAATAGAAATAAGTTTATATATTTCTATGTTTATCTATGTATGTATGTATGTATGTATGTGTCAGTATATTTGAGTATTTCTTATATTATTGAACTGACTGGTGATTATGTGTTAGTTGTGCGCATGCATGTTGCTTGTTTGGTTGCGGGTAAGAGTGCACACCTCATAGGTATGTACATGTGTACGAGTAGTCGAAAATAACAATAACACAACGTAATGATATTGAATGTATATGGTGAGTGGCGTGATACGTTATGTTGTGTGCGTGTGTGTGTCCTTACACAACATTCTTTTTTTTTATTCTAAAATGTGTGTGTACATTGTATGTATTTTTCCTTTGCCAAATACATCAAATGTTGCTTATTTTTAGGGGTAAATGTGTAAGTGTAAGTATTGCCCAAAAACAAATGTGGGGTTAAAATAATATAAACAAGTTTTTCATTTCTGTTACTGCTTCTTCTTCCTTTATTTCGTATGCTTGTTTCCAGTGTGTCACACGGTACACGTACAGGCAAAATGTAAGAAACCCGCTGCTTTGCTTTTTAAATTCGAAATTAAATTTTCTCTTCGTTTCGCATGAATTTCTTTCTTAATTCTGAAGTTTTTTTCCCACTTTTGTTGTTTTTGTTTTAAAACCGTACATGGTAGAATATGAAAATTTTCTCAATTTTGTTTTTGGTTTTCAAGGAAAGAACGCAAGCCAGTGGGAATTGAAATGTTCAGATAATTGGCAAAAGAAAAACGAAGAAGAGATGAAATGAAGGTGTTAAAATGTTAAGAGATATTTTTTCGTAAAATAAATAATGGCAGAACAGAATAAAATCTTAACAAAAAAAATGTATAATGCATAATAAATGAATGAAATCCTATATTAGTTCTCCATTTGCTGTTCCGATTGCCTAACTTTATGATTACACTTCCAATACATCATGAATCATATTTTAATTTAAATAATTTGTTTGCAATTATCTTTTCTATTCTCATAGAAATGATTCATAATAATTTGTTTTATCTTATCTTTTTGGGATAACAAAACAATACGTTTAGTAGCTCTACTTAGATAGTAAAACTAAATAAAAAGAGGTAATAAATAGCCGGTGAAAGTGAAATGTAAGAAACTCTGAAAATAGTTAAAAAAGAAAAAAATTTAAATTATTTTCTAACCTTAAGAAATCGTAGGGCTGTCACAATGTTGATCCCTATGTCTTATGATTTCCATCTTTATCTTTCAGTTTCATCAAATATTTCCGCCTACACAATATTAATCTACTGTGCGAGGTCCTCTAATAATAGGGTTGCGAACTTTCGTTATCAAGAAACAATATTCTTTATAGACGTATTGGGTTGTTGCATTGAAAACTTTTCTCACCAGCAAGTCCTATTTTTTCTTTGCGTCAGATAAGTACTGTCTGATATTCCTTTGTTTTTCTCTACTCATGTTATGGTCTCTGAGGTGAATTCCTGGACCTGCCCATGGTGAAGATTTTTTCATCTTTCATCATTCCGGATTCTAACCGTTTTTATTCGTGTTTATAGTCAAACACAGTAATCTCTGCAACACTGTATCAATATTGTAAATCACACAAAGGTCAAAGGTCAACAAAAGCTTAAAGAAAATAATCATGTAGAGTTCTCAAGCTATTCTAGAAAGATAAATACCAAAAGGCCGAATGTCAAAAGGTCATACAGATCATTACGAAAATTCATCACAGGCACTTAGGTTGCACTAATAAAATTAAAAAATCGATTCAAAAGTTAGCACCGTGTTTTGTTGGATTTCGATTTCTCATTGATTGTGACAAATTTTTTAATTCTGCTTGTCTACATCGATTTCCTATCTTTGCTCTTCCTCTTTCTATCTGCTTGTAAATCTTCTATAGAAGAACTACAACAACAAAGAGCAAAAAGGAAATAATATTTGTGAAGAAATAAAACCAAAATAAAAAAAATTCCTCTCTTTATCGTCTTTTATTTTTTGGTTTTACTTTTCATATATGATTGTGCGTAAATCTTTTCTTTTGTAATTTATTGTTGAGCTTCAATGGTTTT
>QOCX01005041.1:0-12765 GCA_005959815.1 Sarcophaga bullata | reverse complement strand
AGGTGCTAAATAGTGAGTCATGATAAGTGATTCAAATCAGTTTCTTTTTCTCGAATGAATTTGTAAGACACTCTAGCTTGAAAATGTTTACAAAAATGTTTGCTTAAAAACTTGATTTCTTAACATTTTCAAATAAGCAGCAGATTTTTAAATGTTAAGATTTCATTTATAAAACTGAAATCTTTTGGAATCTCTTTGGTATTACATTATAGTTTAACAAAATTGAAATACATTCGTTTGTTGCAATAATTAAATTGTTGTTATTGGGGTTTTATTTCCTGCATTTAAATTGTTTTTTTTTTTATGAAATTTATTTCTTTATTTTTTTTTTCAATATTTCTAGCAATCTACAAAATTCACAGTGTTACCATATTGTTTACAGGAGTTTTTTTCTCACGTTTATGTCGTCATTTTATACATTAGACAGTGAGAGAGAACTAAGATTTTATAAGCAAAGTGAAAGAGAGAGAGAGATACAGACAGACAACTTATATTATTTTTATTGTTATTATTGAAATGTTCAATAATTTCTAATGGAATTACAATCAAATCAAGCAATAAAAATCAATCAAATTGTTGTTTAAATTATTATTAAATATACATAAAACGTTAACAACAACAATAAAAACAATAGCAAACAAATAAAAAAATAAATAAATGCAAATTAATTAATAATCAATTAAAACTTTAAGCAAATTGTGATATTAAATAATAATAATAAGAAAAAAAGAAATCTAAGATTAAATAATAATAAAAATAAATAATAAATAATAATAAATAAAATAAGTAGAAAATAATACGACGCCAGGTAATTAATGTAAATTGCATAAAAATTTCTCACACTTTTACTTTTTACTATTTCAACTTGAATGAAATACTTGTGCTTGTAAAAAGGTTGCCATATGTTGATTGTTTAACGGATGATTGCAGTTTTTAATAACAAAAACAACGTCATCATTTAAATTGTAACGGTTGCTTAATATAATTCTCTCACGTTTTAATTCAAGTACGACACAAAAAGAAAAAAAAACGAAACAAAACAAAACAAAACACAACAAACCTCTGGAAACAATATAAAAAAAACCCTTTCACCAGAGCAAAAAAAAAATTGAAAAATCCCTTAAAATATAAACAAACTCTGGCACACACACAAACACAAATACACTTGTATAAAACGTTTGCATAAGGAAGCGAGGAGAAGAGAGAAGAGAGTTTTTAAAGTCGTATTAAGGCAATACGTACTACGATACATAATAATACGATAATAGGTTATAAGACGAAGACAACACAATGGGAAATACATCGTCACACACGCATGAACCTTTAGAGCGGGGTTTCACACGAGGAAAATTTGGTGATGTTAAAAATGGGGTAGGTTTGCTAATATACAACAATTAATTGTTTTTCTTGTTGTTTTTGTATTTTATTATTATAACTACGTCATCATATATATACGAACAACACTTGTTTCTCTCTTAAAAAAAATGTTTAAACAAGACAACGGGAATAAATCTCTTTGATTTTTTTTATTTTATTTCTTGCTCTCTTATCTTAACATAAATTTTTTTTATTAATATGCACATGTGTGTGTGTGTGTTTGTTGTTCTCTTCTTTAGAAATCAGCTTCATTCCGTTTTAGTAAAAAATCACCGAAAAAAATGGATCGTTTGCGACGATCCTTTCGTGATTCATTTAGACGCCGAAAGGATCGTGTACCAGAATCCTCGAAACCCCATCAATGGCAGGCTGATGAAGAAGCTGTACGCACCGCTACCTGTTCATTTTCCGTCAAGTATTTAGGTTGCGTCGAAGTATTCGAATCGCGTGGTATGCAAGTATGCGAGGAGGCCCTCAAAGTTTTACGGGTAAGTAAGCAATTTCCCTTAACCTTACATAGGTTTAAATAAGTTTTTAAGTAAATTGACTCATCGTTGCATGTTGCATCTCAACGGATCGCTATGCCTGTTCAAATGAATTTTGATTTTAAGGCTGTCACTCCATTTTATATTATTTTTTGCACGTACCTCGTATATTATAAAATAATCTTGTATATTTTCGAAAGATTATGAATCTATGCATAGATTATTAATAAATGTTTGTGGGTGTACTATTTTTGTTTTTAGTACTTCAGTACTAATTAGTTGAGTGACTGACACCATCTGTTTAATTACGTTCATGAATACTCATGTACAAACAATATTGGGGGCGTTTTTACTTCAACTTCATAAAAAATACAATAAAAGATTAGAAACGTTTTAATTGTTAAGTCTCTTTTAGTTTTTCTTTTTTTTTCTTTTTTCAATACTCAATGTGTTAATGGCAACTAATTAGTAGATACAGTGAGATTCACAAGAAAGTTTACAAACTTCAAAGTAAAATTTTGCAACAAAGTAGCCAAAAATTACAAATTCAAATGATTTGTCTGCTGCAATCAATCCAGAAGTGGTTAAGTGTCTCTATAGTTTGTATTATTTTCAATTTTTGACACTCACTGTACTTTTTTTTTAATATTCATAATGCGTATGTAGCAAAATTAAAAAAAAAAACAAAAAAAAAATAAAGAACTGAAACAGATTCTTAATTAAGACTTCGCTTTTTTTCATATTTTTCGAAATAGACATGTTCTTAGTCTTGATTCTTGTTATTGTTGTTGTATTATTAATTATAATTTAGTTGTTAAACATTTTAACCCTGAGTTCACAACAAGCATTTGCTTGAAAGATGACTCCATTAGAAATATTTTTTAGCGGAAATTTTTTTTGAAACCCAAAATAATTTTTTATTTCTTTATTGCAGAACTCTCGTCGTCGTCCGGTACGTGGTCTTCTGCATGTAAGCGGTGATGGTTTACGCGTAGTGGATGATGAGACTAAGGGGCTTATTGTTGATCAGACCATTGAAAAGGTTAGCTTTTGTGCACCGGATCGTAATCATGAACGTGGCTTTAGTATATTTGTCGTGACGGCACAACACGACGTTGGATGTGTCATGGCTTTTTGGCATGCAAAGACTCTGGGAGCGTTTATCGCATGCGGTGGGCTGTGCATTTGCGGTGTGTTTGGAGCGTAAACAGCGTCGCGATAAGGAGTGTGGTGTAACAATGACTTTCGATACGAAGAATAATACGTTTACACGCACGGGTTCGTTCCGCCAGCAGACCATGACGGAACGTTTTGCCAACAACGAACGTGGCGTGGATACACCGTCGGCGGCCATAACGCCACAGCCGAAACCGTTTAATCCATTTTGCTATAGAGAGACCACATGCTACGCCTTCCATGCTGGAGCGTCAAGGCTCCTTCCGATTTAGCACAATTGGTAGTCAGTCACCTTTTAAGCGTCAAATGTCGTTGCGCATTAACGATCTTCCGTCCAATGCAGAACGCCAAAAGGCGTTTATGGCCGCAGCTGCAGGCAATGCTTTGGCCTTAACTACACCCAATCGTAGTGTATCGCCTATACCGGAGGTGTCACCCGCACGTGTCGGTTTAGAGTTAGAAAATGGTGGCTTAGCAACAGCCGAAACAGTAAGCCAGCTGTGCCAAGAACTTAGCCAGGGCTTGACATTGCTTTCGCAAACGGATAACAATGGTGCCGCGGATGATCTCAATTTTAATAACAACTTGAGCATTAATCAGAATATTATTGCTGCAGAAAAGCAGTATCAAAAAGTAATCTCCTCACCTACCAGTAGTGTTAGTAGTTATGGCATGGTAACGACACCCACGGCTCAAGTTACGCCACGTATTGCAACGGTTTCGCCGGCGGTACTCAATACGCCACCACAAACACCCAGTAATACACCGACACTATCAGCAACGACTAGCAGCGACCCGTTGGCGCTGAAAGAAGCCACACTGCCGAAAGCCGATCAATGGTTGGGTCAAATAGTGAAAAGTACTTCACCGGCGTTACTTAAACGGGCACCGCAATTATCGCAAGCGGGACGCACACAATCGATGAGTTCAGTGCCTGGCTCAAATGATCCCTTCGATGCCGAATGGGTTGCTGGTGTAACAAAACCGCTATCACCAGATATGCCAGTCATCTTGAAGGGAACACCACTAGATGATGAGTCGCCTGTTGTGGCAACAACACCAACACTAACAGCCACACAACCCTTACACAGTACGAATCCATTTATATCACCACCCAAGGTACCAGCGCAATCTTTTCAGGTACAACTTTAAAAGGAGTAAAAAAACATATTCACCACCACTATATAGCCATGCCAACAACGGTTACTAGCAAAAAACTAATGGAACCTAGCCTAATAGACTAGAAAATAAAATGGGGATACAATGAAACACAGAAATTCCATATCTTAAGCGGGGGAACAAAGTGGACAAAAATGTGTTGGACACGTGGCCACTTAAAAAACTCTAGGAAATTAACAAAAAAAAAAAAAAAAAAACAGAAAAGAAAAAGAGGAGAATAACGGATGAATGAAAAGAAAAAGTGATTGATTGATTGAATGAATGAATGAAACACTACTTACTACATACCATTAACATACGAATACCATGCGATACTTTACATATAAACAAACATTTTTATAAACAAACTTGTTACTTAAAAAAAATTAAAAATGAAAATTAAAAATGATGAATAAATGAAATGAATAAAGAAAATTAAATGCTAATATTGATGTTACTTACATACACACACATACTGAATATATGTATAGAAATACATGCCTACAAAAACTTATAGAATTCACGATTCCTGTGTCCTTTTATTTTCTTTTGTTTTCTATTTTTGAAGAAAAAGTTGCCTATGGCAGCTGTTGTAAAGCCAGCCGCCTGTATGTAACTTTTTTACTTCTTTTTTTAAATTTATTTTATAAAATGTATTATTATTTGTATATTAACATGAATACATGCATACATAGAACGAACAAATTTAAATTTAATTTAAAAGATTTTGAAAAAGAATTTCAATTTCATGTCTCAAGTAGAGTTTTGTTACTTTTGTTGTGTCTTTAATTGTTTGATTTTCAATTCCAATTTAATTTGTACAAAATGTATTATAAAATCCAATTTATAAAATTAGAAATTTAATTAATTTTATCATTAATTAATACATTTAATTAAGGGATTAATTAGTATACTTCCTAAGGATCCGTTTAAGACATTCTTTTTAAACAAATTAATCCCTTTGTGAAATAGGAGCATAATTTAAGGAGTTAAACATGTTTTCTCCTGTTTTCACTTACATTTCCTATCTTAATTGTTTAATAAAATATCTTATTTTGGGCTAAAAGTACTCGTCTTAAGAATATGGTCCAAAAAATTCAACGAATTCGTTCAAAGGGATCAATCCATCGCAAACCTAAGTCTTTAAATTGACAAAAACCTTTGAAAAAAATCGTTTTGTTGGAAATTAGAAAGTATACTTTACATAATAACCCCTTAATTAATTAATAATTATAATTTAATTTACTTAAAATGCAAATGCAAAGTTATTTACTTAATAAATAAAATTTTTATTTTTCAAAACTTAAAATAAAAATTTTGAAAAATTTTATCGTGTTGCATTCTCCTTATTGAGAAAGTAAAGGGGGAATTTGTAAAACTTTATTAATAATATTATAAATATACATAACAATCTATATATACATACATACATACATACATATATAGTAGATATATTAATTCTATTCTAGATAAAACTGTTTAGTTAGTTTAAATTAAATTAAATTAAATTAAAATTCACATCAAGATCTTAAAATTAAAAAAAAGACAAACAATAACAAAAAAAAAAAAAAAGAATCTAAATAATGCCTTTAATTATTTAATTATTGTAACTAAAAAAAAACAAAAGCAAAAATAAATAAATGTAATATAATTAAACGTGATTTATAAATATAAATACAATACAAAACAATACAAAAAAATATTTTTTTTGAATTTCTTTAAAAAAAACCAACAAACCAATATCAATCATACCAACACCAACCAAATAACCACTTGAGTTAAATACTCTTTTTAATACTAAAAATAAAAAAATAAAAAAATAAATTGAAATTAAATTTAAAGGCAGCTAAACAATTAAAAAAAAAATAATTTTTAAATACATGAGCAACAGATATTTCATAGAGCGTCTCAGTTGTAAACGTTTCGCAACAGGCGCTGTATATATACGGCAGTCACTTGGTGCATCACAGCGGCTCTGACAGTCACTTGTTAATCCACAGGGTCTGTTGCCGTATATACTCGGCAGTCACTTATTTTCTGACCAGCTTTCTCACAAACTGTGGTACAAGTGTGCCTAAACGACTTAAAGATAATTTTCTTTCCATCAATCGATTGCTATGCCATGCATAGGCACTTTGATTAAAAGAAAAATTGGTTTGTCTCATACTTTATCGGTATACACCCTAGTCGTCGAGCTGGCTTGGTCTCCGCTTACCAATAAGAGTCACAAACAAAAGCGTTTCAAGCACGTATTTCCTCAATTGTTTCCAAGCTAATATTTGATGAGTAATGTTTGGTAGGTAAGTAAGCAGATAGATGATAGTGGCTGTTAATTCAAGCGGATAAGCAATTTCTTTTAGCATATAACTGAAACCATCCGCAGCTTTTAATGAAGCCATTTAGATTCACAAATTCATTCTTAATAGATCAATGACATTATCTACATAGTAGAAGAAAGTACATAGTAGTACAAGAAAAGCACTAAGCTAAGTTCCTTTGGAGTTTCAGCAAAGATTTGCAGCGCTATCTCGCCCTTATTCAAAGCTACCCTCACGTTGTTATCGCAATCTGTTACGTCATTAACATTTCTAAGTTGAGAACTCTCAATGGTTCACCCAATATAGTGGAGCCACTGAGAGTTTGATGGTTGCAACATATCTGGAAATGCCATTACATCCCGGTACCCATGTGATATCATTGAAAGACTCGCTTTTGTAGATTATTATGTTGGAACCCAGTACTTTGATCTTCGCTTGATGATTGGAAAGTATGATTGTAACTCTATCAGACATATTGTCATTCTTAACAATTATTACTTTAGTCTGAAAGGCGCTGCAGTGATCTGGTAGTTTTATCAAATGACGCGATCCATAAATCTACCCGATTTTGTATCGCAAAGTGTCGCTCATAAAATGTTGGGAGTTCACGGGTCAAAAAATTAAACAAGTGTTCTATCGTTCTTTTCATATGTCCTGGATTCTTTCTAATTTATAGCACAAAGGGCCTCAAATGTTACTAGTAAGGCAAGCGGTCATTAAAGGCATCTAGAATTCAGTTTAGACCACTATCCCTCAGACCCATGATCTTCCTAGTATCTTCATCATCCCAGACGTTCTTAGTAACTTTGCCTATCCTGTCGCTCTTAAATACTTTTGTATGTTGTCCTCTGGAAAGCCTTTGATTCTCGTATATTTGGATTACTCTTGTGCTACTGCTGTCTGGTCTACCAGAAACGTTACTACAATAGAGGAAAAATGTTTTACTCCAATGTTCTTACTAAATTAGCAACAAGTTAGGTAGTCTGCAATTCTATTACTAGTGGTTATTAAAGAAAACAGAGTGTGTCCGGCAGAACTTATTGGAAATCCAAACAAATGATACTCCATCAAGTGATAAAAGTCCACTTACATAGGCTAGGAATTTGGAACAATGGATCCATTATCAAAACTGGTGGCTAGTCCAAAAGTTGAAGTTAAAATACTGGAAATATGAGCCATATTTTTGAACAATAAGTCAAAAAGAAAGCAAAATATCTCTCATAGAAGTAGCTTTGACTGCAATAACACCAAGCTGTGCTGTATATTCCAAAGTGTTTACCCCAACGTTGGTCATCATAAAAAAGAATTAAGAGAATTGTGAGAATTTTTCAGTATCTACCAGCTATAACACAGTGATCTGTAATAATGATACCAAGTAGTACCAGAAATGATAAAATATTTCTGTGACAAATGACGTCATGCAAAGTTTAAAAATTACAAAAGTTTAGAAGAGAATAACTTATGCTGAGACTAGTAATTAATTACGATAATGGAAAATTTACATTTACACTGGACTACAAAATATATTTATAAGGTATTTATTAAGTTATACTTTATAGCTAAAATATTAAAAATTATATACAACAACAATACTTTATGACATACAAACTTATATATGTAATGTACAATGTATAATGATATAAAATTAAATTAAAAAAAAAGAAAAATGGTTTTTCTTGGAAAAAAAAAATTAAAAATAAAAATAAAAAAACGTTTTCCTTAACAAAAGATTCTAAACACAATGCACCGGATAAATTGTAATTCATTTTTCTTCTATTTTTATTAAATAAATAAAAAGAAAATATACATACTTACAAAACTATACTACTAACTATACAGATAAAATAATTAATAATTATTATATTAGATTATATTAAATTAATGATGCACAATGTACAATCTAAGATTAAATAAATTATACATACATACATACATACATACATACTATATATAGACTATGATCAAAATATTTAAAGAAATTTATAAAAAAAAATTATTAAACAAAGAAAGAAAAGTAAAAATAAAATTATTAATCACTGTAATTAAATTTAAAAATATATTGTTATTAAAATAATTAATGTGGTCGGTCTCATATTGCAATTTACAAAGAGAGAGAGAAAAAAAAAATAAATTAAATTAAAATAAATTAATCATTCATTATGATATTATTAACGGAGTATTTTATTTACTCTCTAGTTATACTAACTAATTGAACAAATCAAAACTATTCGAATTCGAAATTAAAAAAGTTCGAAATTAAATGAAATTAAGGTTTAAATACTACGTATATACATACAATACATATGGACATACTCATTTTAATATTTATACACTGGCGTTATATAAATTCATACACCTTTATATATACCTAACAATATACATATATAGTATATATATGCAAAACATCTGTGCTTATGTATTAGTTAAAAAGGAAATAAAAAAAAAATTAAATAAAATTCTGTGATTAGCAAAACAAAAAACACAAAAAAAATTAAAAAAAAAAAATATTTAAAGAATCCTTATATCATTTCCATTAAATATTTAAAAATAAAAAAAAAAACAAAGAACTATTTTATGTATTTTTAAATAAAATTTATTTAATAAAATATTATTAAAAATGCAAGAGAAAAAAAAAACAAAAACAAAATCAAGGTTTGTTCCCATTTTTTTAGATCCCAAAGATCTACGCAATGATCTTTGATCATCTAATTAAAAGCGTGTGTTATAAAACAAATTATAAAAGAAATCTAAAAAAATATAAAGAAATTATAAATTATAATAAAAAAAGATTAAATAAAATTAATAATATATACGAAAAAGAAAAAACCAAAACAATTTATTTAAAATTGAAATTTAAAAGGATCGTGAAAAGGTATTAAAAAACGACAGGGTATATCAAAAGATATTTTATGTTTGCGATATGTGTACGATACATAAAATTTGATAAAAATTCTTAATAACTTCTCCTTTTATGTGTGATTTGCTCTTTGCAGATAATGCAATTATACCGCCATGAATTTGTCCATCATATCTTCATTCATGGGAAACTTTAAAAAAATCTATGCCTATCTATATACTCCCTTTTACTTGAAGTGGAGTTTACGTCTACAATCTTTCAACTACGCCGACTGGAATCTTTCCGCCTATGTAGCTTACCTTTCTGTTTATTGAATTATTATCGGGGTTATACTGTTCTCTGCTTTGTTTAGATTGCTTTAGTCCTTTATTCATTGTCCATAATTTGATCAGTTCTTTGCCTATGTGGTTTAGGTATTTAAAGCTATTTTATGCCGTATTTCTTTCTGACAGTCCTACAATTCTAGGAAATTGTACGAAAGTTTACTAAAAGGCACAAAAGCTGCGAAATATAACTATTTGGCCCAATCATATTGTGAAAAGAAAAACAAAAACGTAATACAGATAGTAAAAGAACTATGCTTGTCAAACAAATATGCGACAGGACCCTTTCGTGTAGTAAGCTCCACCGTAAGATCGTTAATATTTCGATAAAAAAAAAACCATAAGATAATGCCGTTCAAAGATATTTTATAAAGTGTTCTCAACTCTGGCAGCAATATTGAGTGTGTTTTCAAACCAAATACCATATGATAATACAGTAAGTACACATTTATTGTTAGGACAGAATAATTAATAGTTTGTATAGTTAAGGTAAATAGAACTGTACTTATATGCCAGCATTACGTTTGCCGTCTCCAAATTTATTGATGGTGGGTTTGTATCAACTCAATGACTTCGCTGATGGATGTGAGAATTACTTATTCCAGACACACACCGGTTAATCCATTAAAGTACAGTGGAATTTGGTAACACAGTACAAAGTTACCACCATTGAAACTCACCACACTTCCCGAAAATTCACCACATCACACTAAAAATGTAATAATTTTCGGCTTGCGGCCAGCAGTCTTACTGTCTGTGCGTCAAATATAACACCCAAATTCCAACAAGTAAACATATAAGTCGTCCACTTCACTCACGAAACACTATGCATCCACGCACACATACATACATCCCACTAAAGTGGACGATAAATTGTATTGTGAAAATTAACAGACTTTCCAATAAAATGGAACTTAAATGTCCGTTTGAGAACAGTTTTTAATGTGGATGTAAACTCAATAGAAAATATTTCAGCCTTCAACCTTGGTTTCTATGAAACATCCACAGGAAGACGGGATGGGGTATTATTGTATTCAAATGGGGTGTTATTACAGCAAAAATCTCTTAAAACCCATGCTTTTTGCTTACGAGCCTAATTGTAGATTTGAAAAATAATAGAAAAATTTAAAAAATTAATTAAACTTATTGGCTAAAATAAGAATACGAAGTGATACATTACATAACATACAGAATTGGTCTTTATAACCCTTCAATAAGGATTATGGACCTAGTTTCTCACAGCACTTATGTTGTATGCGTTAATTATATACATGAGTGGCGGGACCTACAGTTCAAAGTCGCCGATACTTATTCGACTAAAATAGAGGGCCACAACTTTGAATGAAGTAAGAGGTTATGTAATTGAGTTGAGGGCATGCAGCCTTTACGCAGCAATGGTGTCAATTACATCCAAGCTAGGTTTTGATTACAATGATAAGCCTATTTGACCTGGCGGACTAAATTCTCGAGTACCTACATATGTACCATATATGTATGAGATTGCAGCTTTTATAAAATCGTTATCAGGGAGCCTAAATCTTTTCGTGACTAAGACTAAGTAATAACTCCATTCTAAATTCCCTCTGACCTCTGCCATCTCATTTATTCTGCTATACACAACCCTCTCCCTGACCTATTGTCTTGAAAAACCTTAGCCTAATACCTTACACGCATCCACACATTCCTTTGTGAGGTGTATAAACCCTGCAGGTTAGAAAAATATCTCCGATTGTTTATTAAATTCATAAAATAATGTACATATTACCTTTAAAGTGATCTCTATTCTAAACTGGTGTTTTTTGAGCCTACAGAAACCCATTTGGAAGAGCTTGGCCTCTCTCCATCTCTTTGTTCACAGACTATATCCTTCCGAACATTTCTTGCTACTTCACAGAAAAATTCTGATCTAATAAGGGGTGAGTAAATACTCCTTCGTATAAGCTTATCTACATACTTATAGCAGAGAATGATCTTAATTTTCCAGTTTAGCTGATTCAGCTTTTAGTCTCTTATAAGTCGTGTAACTGATTATGAGCCGAATCATCACATTAAAAAGCCATCAGGCCACAACTCTTGCTTCTTCCATTAAATTAATCAGCAATTGTTGTATTTGTAAACTTAATTGCAGTTTTATCTTCTTACGAAACTAGGTTTCTACATTTTTAAAGTTTTTATCTTCAAAACAACAACTAAAACTGTCATAAAAAACAACAGGAACAAAAAACAATTTAACAAAACTAAAAACATGCCAGCCAATGTAAGCAAGCCTTTAGGTTATTTAAGCGTTTGCGGTGATTGTCGTGAGATTGAAAGTTGAAAAATTATGAAAGTTTTCCAAAAAAAAAACTTTTCAAATAATTATTGTCTCCAGGATAGCAATGGAATTTTATTTGAAATTTAATGAAAGAACGCTGAGGCCGAGAGAGAGAGAGAGAGAGAGAGAGAGGGGAAGAAGTAACGAAATGAAGCAGTCTCTCATATATTTATTGTTTATACGAGAGACGGTAACATAGACGTATGAGTGATATTTTTAAAGTAAAATATTCAAAAGGAAATATTCCTCATACGCCCGAAAGGTCGAAGAAGGGAAATTTCAGTTGCTGTTTTTCAATGTTCCTCTGTTTTTTTTTTCTTTATACAGGTGTATATACATACATATGTTAGCATGGTAGTGAATGTGTTTATATTTGTTAGTATGTTAGCTGTGTTCGCTGTGTTACATTTGGTAAGAGGCCAACCATGACTCTACACTGATTGAATTCATTTCCGTTTATTTATTTGTTAAATTATTGCTGTCACATCAACCCAACCAACCAGCCAAACCAAGCAGCCAGGCTGGCAGTTAGGCAGACGTTATGATTGCATTTCGTTTGTTTTTTTCTTCTTCTTTTTTCCAATAAAGATTTGTTGTACGATTCGTTGTCTCTAGATTTGATGTGTCGTGTCCTGTGCCTACCTTTCTACCCTTCCACCTTTGAAGCCTATTTTTCTCTATGAAGTGATGTGATGACTATGCCAACGGAAATTTACCCAGCAATTGTTATAATTCCCCAAGACACACTTACTTACTC
>QOCX01005040.1:0-13521 GCA_005959815.1 Sarcophaga bullata | reverse complement strand
CTTTCTGTTGTCGAATCGATAATTGAATCGGATGAAGTAGACTCACTTTCTGAAGATACAGTTGTTGAACCAAACAGATTTGTTGTTTTTTCACTCTGATCACTTTCCACTATTGTAGATATTTTATCAGTGGTCTCATCAGATGTTGCACTTGTCGTACTATCACTTTCGGATGTAACGTTCGTTGAATCGCTTTCGCCTTCCGTAGATGACTCAGTGGAAGATGATATTCCTGAATCAGTCGATGTTTCAGGAAGCTCCGAACTTGTTGATGAGTTAACATCGGTGGTTGAAATGTCCAAAGTACTGATACTAGTATCTTCAGAGGATAACGTGGAGCTTACTGTAGAATCGCTAAATTTGTCTGTAAATGCTGATGAATCTGTAGAAATAGAAGATTCAGTTGAATCCGTTGAAATAGAAGATTCAGTTGAATCCGTTGAAATAGAAGATTCAGTTGAATCGGTTGAAATAGAAGAATCAGTTGAATCCGTTGAAATAGAAGATTCAGTTGCTTTCGTTGAAATAGAAGATTCAGTTGCATCCGTAGAAATAGAAGATTGAGTAGAATCCGTAGATAATGATTCTGTTGTATCGGAAGATTTTGTCGATGTATCCGTTGATGCTGAAGCGTCCGTTGATAATGAATTTTCTGTTGATAAGGAAGAATCCAAAGTTGTAGGGGCGTCGGAAGTTTGCGACAAATCTGTCGACACAGACACATAAGTGGAAGCAGTAGTAACATCCGACGAAGTTGATAAAATTGTAGAAGTTGGAATTTCTGTAGATGACGAAGATGAATCAGTCGTACTAGAAATTTCGGTTGAAGTGGAGACAGAGGATTCAGTAGATATATCTGTCGTGGAATCTGTTGACACGGATGCCTCTGTGGATAATTCTGTAGTAGAATCGGTCGGATACTGAGGATACTGTTGAATCAGTTGTCGATCCGGAAGTAACTGTTGAATCTGTAAGAGTCGTTAATTTTTCTGATGTCAACGTTACTTTCCGTAGATTCTGATGTACTAAATGCGTCCGTAGATATCGAACTTTCAGTAATCTCGGTCGAAACATCGGTAGATATTGATGACTCTGTTAATTCCGACGATGTGCTCGAAGATGTTGTCGAATCTGTTGATCCAGTGGATCCAGTGGATCCAGTGGATCCAGTGGATTCAGTGGATGGATCAGTGGATCCAGTCACGTCAATAGAACTTGTAACATCAGTTGACGAACTGGAATCAGTCGTATCAGTTGTTGAAGACGGTAAATCTGTCGATTGAGAAGATTCTGTTGATCCAGTACTTGATGGAATGACTCAGTCGACTCATCTGTAGTCTCCGATACAATAGTTGAACTATCTGTAGACGTAGATTCTGTAGATTCCGAGGTATATGTTGAAGTGCCTGTAACGTCAGTAATTTCAGACTGATCAGTTAACTCCGAGAAGTCAACAGACGTCGTATATTCTGTTGATGTATCGCTTGAGCTGACCTCGGATGAAATTCCAGTTGTACTATCTGTTTGTTGAGATACATCAGTGCTTGATGGACTAAGTGATGATGTTTCAAAGTCATCTCCACTTCCTTCTGTAACAATACTTGACAACTCAGTACTTTCTGAGTGATCTCCCGAACCCTCAACAGTAGACGAAGGCAAATTGGTTGATGTTTCTACGTCAGTAGTATCAACTGCTTGAGTACTATCGCTTAACATAAGGTCATCAGTCATTAAGGATGACATTGTTGATTCCTCATCTAAATCTATACCTTCAGATATCTTCAGATCTTCACTCATTTTATCAGTAACCAACTTTACATAATCATCCTCTTCGTCTTCTTCTTCACAATCATCTTCATATTCTTCGTCAGTAATAGGTTTGTCAGTGCTTTCTACAGGCATAATCTCATCTTCAGTGCATGCTTGAGTATTGCATTTCTCAGATAAGGATTCGATTTTAGATTCATCACAATTGGTAGACTTTGTGCCATTAGCTAAACATAAAACTTCTCGTTGCCTTTCACCGCCCCCACAATTTTTACTGCATGGTTCCCATGGTCCGGTAAACCACTGTCCAGGACATTCTTTCTCTTCGCCTTCACATTCCTGTTCCGCTTCAGGTTTTATATCTGCATCGCACTGTGAATCATCAGTAATCTTAGTAATAGTTTTACCATCATATTCGCCACACAAAACTACGCGTGATTGAATTCCTTTACCACAAGGAGTAGAACATTTGCTCCATTCTGAAGTAAACCATTGCGTTTTACATTTGGTCGATTCACATGGCCTTGATAGCAGAGGCACTTCTGGTGCACAAAATTCGCTCGTAAATCTTTCCAGACTTTGAAGCGCAAATTGCTGTTCGTGTTTCTACTGTTTGTCCGCATGCATCACACTGGTAATTAACGAAAAATCTAAATTATAGGACAATAATAGTAAAATCTCTAAAGTTAACCTACTCCGCTCCATTGAGATATTATCCAGTCAACACCCTCACAAGGAGTCAACATACACATCTTTTCAGTTTCAGGTTTTTCCTCAATACACTCCTCATCGCCTAAAACTCTTTTCCGACCGTTTTCTTCAATGTAACAAGTAACCTTGCGCACTTGCTTTCCTTCTCCACATAATTTGTCGCACTACAAATAAAGTTATTAAAAATGTTTACAATTAAGCACTTTACTTGGTTAACTCACCGGTGACCATGGCCCTAAATGATATTTGGGACAATTTTCAACGTCACGATTACATTCTTGCTGATTAGCAGGCTATTTCCAACCTCCTCTAAGCAAACAGCGTCATCTTAACTGTGTGTTCACCCGTTGGAGATAAACGCTCACACGTTACGGTACGATTTTGAATACCGTCCGATCCACAACCTTTCGAACACTTTCCCCATTCGCCAGTTATCCATTGCGGTGCACACGGTTCTGTTGCACATGTCTGACTTTCCGCTGGTTTCGTTTTCTCATCGCAGAAGCTGTGATCCACTTCTTCCAAATTAAACCGATTATTACAAGTTACTGCACGGGTCTGTGTACCCCCTCCACACGATGCACTGCATGGTCCATATTCCATATGAGTCCATGTGTACACATCGGGCGTATTAGAATTTACACTTTGAGGAATACTGTACTCATATTCAATACTAACGTTCTTGTCTTGAACCAACATGACTATAAAAATCGATTCAGTAATGGGACCACGACAACTCAAATAATCCGGAGCTGCAAAACCAGCCGGTTTTCTCTGATAATTCCACCATGAACCAGCAAAGAACATTGGTCTAGGGAAATCAATACGCCAATTGCCATTCAAATAATAATGACTACTCAAATTACGGCATGATAAATAATTATTGGACGGTACAGTTTCCTGTACGCGTATATTTGTAGCTCCACTCGGCACCAGCAAGATATCATTGTAACCAGCTGCTAGATTATTCGTAGTAAACCTGTCCGTAATAGTCCGACACGTTTCACCATTGCCGCCACATTGCCGACAATTATCCTCTTTGGCTTCTGAACCTAACATCATGTCACAACCTACAGGTTGACATTGCCCATCCACACACACATCCAAGCTTTGATCGTTGCATCGCGTTCCATCAATTACTTTGGCCTTGTGACGATTATAAAAACGCTCTCCTTTTGGCATACAGTTCAACTCTCACACGGATTTGGAGCATTCGTATAAGGAACCCACTCATAATATGTTCCATAGAATTCCTGATGATTAAACCTTGAACATTGCTGTGCTCTAAAATCTGGTTCATCTTCCGGACAATCCTGTGTATTGCATGAAAAATATTTTCTATTTCCACCCTTACACAACGGCTCTCCATTTGCTCTAAAATTTTAAAATAAAAAGCACTTGTCTAACGCCAAAAAAAAAAAAAAAGAAAAATGTTCACTAAACGCAATCATACCCTGTCCTCAGGCATTCTCTTGTTTGGAATGAGACACCTCCTCCACATGATCGTGAACACTCAGAGGGTGAACTCCATTCACTCCACTCGTTAGGATCATCACCCTCGCCACCTGGTACAATCGAACTAGCAGGAAGGTACATGTTTGCACCATTTTGTCTTTTTAATCGTTCACCAAACTGAAACAAATAACATTCTCATCAATTACATTCAACGTTATTAACTTCAACCACATTAGCTCCCAACTTACAAATCTCGATTGTGAACTGTGTATACAAAGCAGAAACGTACTTAATAGTAGAATCAAGGGCGGCAATCTATAAGATACAAATAAATATGCGATATTTTAAGATTTTGCATAAACTTTACAAAAGGTTAATTATAGACAAAGTATCTTCAGAATTTTCACTGAACAATGATTTCCTCTATTTTTAAAAACAATAATTTTCTATTGAATTTTAACATACAGACTTTTGATCTTTCGTTCGTTAATTAGCACAATTGCAATTGCATATGAAAAGCTTGTTTTAAAAATTAAATTCTTATTGAAAATATCATCGAAGAAAAACATTTTGTAAACGTTTTTTTTTTTTTTTTTTTTTGTTTTGTGAAAATTTGGTAACAATCGTTCGTATTTGTGGGCAAAATAACATTAACAGAATAATGCTAATGGCCAAAATCTAATATTTAGTCAGAATTGGTACGACATTTTTATTAATTTTATCAAAAGTACATCGTGGGATCATTTTATTATTTTCTATTGATCTGATTTTTGCGAATTGCAGTAATTAAGACAAAATGCGTTAAAGTGGAACTCAAAATATGTTTTTTAATTTTGTGTTAAATAAAGTTAAACCAAAAAGAAAGAAGCTACGACGTAATCCTAATTGAAGGCTTCTAATGACCAATTATGTACGTTATGTATGAAGTTAAACCAAGAAATTTTTATCCCGATCATGAACACATTTAACACAGTCATAGTCACTTAAAGAACACTTCTTAGTTATTTAAACCATTTACAGCCCTAGAAAAGAGCAACCAACTTGTAACGGAAACCATTCGCAAATGATGACTGAAATTCAGCATTTAGTAGCCATACATACTAATCACTACAGTTTAACTGATACGAAACACAATCATCAGAAATTTCTTAATTTACCTAAAGTCACCATACGTAAGCGTTTCTAATAAATCCATTCCCAATTTCCAATTTGAGTATTTCAATAAATCATAAATGTTGTTTCGATAAATTGCTTACTCATTCTGTAATCGATTCACGGAATGTTATATAATTTAATAATTTTTAAGAATATCGGGCCGGCTCGGTCAGCCATCATAATTTTTGATTTTCATCCAAGCGACAAATAAATTTTTATAATCAAATTGGGTACGTGTGATGGTGATTTTTTACTTCGTTCGTCGTGTTCACTTTAACGCCGTAAGTGAAACATAGAGCGTAAAAACAATTTGCAACAAAACAATGAGCAAAATTGAAAAGGGAAACGTGTAATTGCATTGTGGCGTAAACAAATATAGCAAAACTATGGAATGCTCAAAAAGCGATCTTCATATGAATAAAAATATGAAGCCACTAATGCAAAAACTTTCAAACTCATTTCGAATGTCAATCTCACAAATAAATAAAGTTTGATAAAAAATAAATAAAGTTTAATAAAAAACAGACTGAAAAATCAAATCATATGAATAAAACGACCAACTTGTTTATTCAACTATATTGTACAACAAATCGTAACGTGTATAGGCCGCATAAGCCATCGAAAAGATTTTGTCGTATACAAATATTATACCAAGACAGCTAAAGGCATGTCGAATAATCGGAATTTTATAATAATCGCAAGTGTATTCAAATTACATTTCATTTTACAAATATTAATTGTTCCATGTGCAATAAGGAAACACTTCTTTGCCTTTGAATAACCATCATTAGATATGTACGAGTATTTGAAGATAATAAAGTTTCATTGAGCAACATAAATAAATAATGAAATCGGTTACGACAATTCTTTCATTATTTCGCCTATCAAAACAATATTACTGCTCAAGCGAAACAACGAAATTATACAAAATTTAATATGTAAGTGTGCGTGTGTAAGAGAGAGAAAGAGAGAGAGAGAGGATTTGGCCGTATTGTGAACAAAACAAAAATAAAATAAAATAAAATTCAAAAGGATAATATTTACTTAGATACTGGTAGACTGCCTGCTGAGGACAAGGCGTCAAAGCGTAATGTTATGTGTCAGCAATACTATTTCATGGTTATGCCAGGTTATTCTATTGTCGTTTATGGTCGCGTGCCATTTGCAGTAACAACATTAAGTTGGCACAATTACCAAGACAACAAACTACACCCAGCGACAAACATTTAATGCCAAAAATCTCTCTGTATTGCACACAGAAGATCTTTCGTATTTTAACTGCTACCATATCAATTCGCAGTAGTGTGCGCAGAGTTCCGATGGTGATTGCAAATATTTAGCATTTGACTCTCTTTTGTTTCATGGAATTTCGAATCTATTGGATGTTTTTCAATGTTTTTTCAAAAAAAAAAAAAATTTTTTTTTCCCTATTTCTTTTTGTATTGTAGTCTGGCGTCTTGTTGTCTATTATTATTGTCATATTATATTATATTTTATTATACGCTTTTCTATTTATTCTTTCATTTGTTTCTTTAGTTTTGAATAAAACTGACGACAGCGTGCCGTTTTCTATTCTATGCCTAAAATATGGATCGTTAATTCTCATCGTTATTAAGATATTCTGTATGTGCTTCTTTGTGGCTTTATTTTTTCCGCTACGATATTTTATTTGTTGTTAATAAAATTTCTTTTATTATTCTTCTAGTCAGTTTTAATTATTTTTCTCTCCTTTCGCTGCCACCAGTATTATAATCACATTTTTTTTTTTTTTTTTTGAGACACAATATCCACAATCAACAGCAACATATACTTGATTTGACCTGCAGTGTTGCTTTTGTGTAAAAGAAGCCTAATAATTCGCATGAAACTAAATTCGTCGCATCATAACCGATGATGCACTTGTTTTAAACTTTATTTGGAAGCCATAGCAAACGGAGCTCGGCTCGATATATCACTGAATATAAATATACATACATATTATGTATTGTACATACCATATATTTATGTATGTATGTATATCTGTATGTATTGTATTTAAAAGATGAAAGTAACACTACTAAAGTGATGATAGTATAATGCAGTTGAGAATTTATTGAGTAGACTATGAATAAGACAGAAAAATTCTAAATAACAACTTCAAATAAAGTGCGAAAGAATAAGGAATTCATAATAAATATTACTTTCAACAAGTCAATAACCGTAAGCATACTGCTATTAATATAAATATACGACTTGCATGCCAAAGTCCCAAACTTTTCCACAAGGTTCCTCCTTATATGAAAACTACAAGGAAAAATCTTATGCAAAAGTCAATTGAAAAATTTCCTTATGAATGAATTGGAGCAAATCAGCAGAAAACAGAAAATACTGATGTATGCATATGTAAATGCGAAATGGGTTGAATGGAGAGAAATATCTATCGTACTAAATATTAAATATAATATTTTAATATGTTGGCCCATTAAATTTTAAATTTCATTTTAAAAGTGTAGTAAATTAAAAGAATTAGAATTAAAAACATTAATTGTTTTTAAAAAAATTATTGCTTAATAGTCATAAAATTGCTTACTTAAGTTGGAGTAGCTAGACTTATACTATTCACACTATTAAGCATATATATGTATCTGTATCATCTGTAAATATCTTTAACGTAGTCTATGTCCACCAATCTTATCGAACTCCTTCTTTAGCTGCAATCGAATTAAATATGTATGTTTGTAATTAATGTTTCATTTTCAATAAATCAGTATTCGAAAGTATTTTTAAGCAATCATTTTAAATTTGTACAGAATATTTTCTAAAAATTAAATTTTTTTTTTCAATGAAGCATCACTTCGGTCGAATGCGAACCGAATGCTCTAATGCCTAGAAGAAACAAAAAAGAACTTCACGAAAGTAATATGAATTATTTGAGTCATAAAACCTAAAGTATGAAAAAAAAAACTTTCACAAAAATACCGAAATAAACTTCTGAATGTTTTGATGTTCTGCCCAAACATTCACACAAGTTGTATGTGGTCAGTGTAGAGGCGACGATAAAGAATATTGTGGGCCTCCCATAATTCAAAACAGTTTAATGAGTGGAAAAAAAAAATTGGAATTTTATTTTCTGTATCTTCACTTTTACTGCTGCACATTTAGAAAGAACGGCACCAAAATAAAACTTCTACACTGCCGTACAATCTAAAAATGCCAAGAACTTTACAAAAGACAACGCAGCAAAAAATGTTGCGGCCGGTCAGTCATACATATATTTATAAAACTTTTCTCAAACATATATGGTGGGGGAAGAAATATCACACATTATCCTATAAAGTAAAAACGAAACGAAAAACATATTGTAAACTATGAGAGGTAATGGAAAATATTTGAAAATTGTGTGGGGATCATATGTTCTGCGTTCACTCATATAGCAATAGACACAAAATAAAAAGCATCATTTCGTTATGCATAAACAATTGGACTGCGTGCACGCGCTTCTCTCTCCTCACTTGTCGTTTAAACTATATCGCGTACTATACATACGACGATCACATATGTCGTTGCTGTCGTATTATTACTCCATTTAATTTTCCTTTTAAATAAACTCTCACAAACTTACATACTTTCATACTTACATCGTTTATGAACAGTTAGGAAGGCACTTTATTATTATATATTTATAGTATGTTGGGGCAACCTTTAGGGAATCCATGAATTTTAAAAGTTCCTACTATTGACTAATGAACATTTGTTACCAACTGCTTGTGCAGTAAATTGTAAAGGTCCAACAGAAAGACACACACTCTCGATTTCATTAATGATAGAGTTTCAAAATATATTTAATATATGAACATAACACAAGTATGTACATTCTTAGGTTTTACAGCATAGTCGGAGACCCCACTAAGTTTTATTACATAAGTAATAATGTCCTATATGGACATGCATATGTATGTATGTATTCTTTACATAAATGTACAAAAAAAATGTATCTAAGAAAGGAAGCCGAAAGATGAATATAAATTCCGTTTATTTTAAAAGACTATTTGTTAGTAAAGGGAAAACTTTTTGTAAGTTGTGATCTTCAGTGACTCACGACACAATTGCGGACTATTAAGACGCAAAGCAATACATGTGATAAATAAGTTGGCAGAACACAATTTGTTTTTTGAATTAAAATTAAAAAATATGTTGTTGCTGCAGGTAATTAAGTGATATGAGAGAGAATTTTTTCCCACTTGTTGTCTATACAATCCAAGCAGATTTATGTGTATGTATGTATGTATGTATGTATATTTATGTACGTGTGTGTAAAAACATATGTGTAAACATTATAAAAAAATATATTAACAAAATACTCTAGTCGAATACGGAACTCTGTATATATTGTACTAAATATTTAAATATTCCCCTTTATTTTAATATTAAATTCTTATAGAATTATCCTCTGACATTCCATCTAATGGTAGGTCTAACCTATTACAACGTATTATTTTACACAATTAATCAGTCATCTACATATTTCTCCAATCTATTGTTAATTAAACAATTTATTTGAGTAACTTCATCTTCGTTTTTTTTTTTTTGTTTTTTTTTTGCAATCCTGTGTGTTTTGTAATGTTATGACAAAAGTTTCAACATACAATATGTCTGCTTAAGCTTACTTTATGTATTGTTGCTCCAAAGTGTAAATACAGTTGGTTTTGTTATTTCTTAGTCCATTTCGTTTGTGATCTATTCTACAATATTAATTGTAAAAATAAAAATAATAAAATTTTATTTTTTCTAAAAAAAATTTTAATGTTTGCATGAAGTCCCAATATATTGAGTTTGCTACGTTTTTAAACATCACTATTACAGCTTGTATCCTATCTCAATAGAAAATGAATTAAATTAAAGCATGCAATTATAGTATATTTTTTTTGCTTTAAGAGCATTGCCAATTCTGGTTTAATTATAAGCGTACTTTAGGTTGGTGTTTGTTAGTACATAATAACTTTATTTATTTATGTGCTTGACCTTCAGGATGGTAGCAATATATCCGTAACCTTTGTTTCTAAGTTTCGTCTTAAAAGAAAAATGTGTTTTTAAATTGCATATTTATATATAAAGATTCAGATGTAAATATGTATGTATATGTTTAAGACATTAATAATTATTTGGAACTCTTTGAGTTTGGTCTCGACATTTTGCTTCTGTTGATTTCATAGATTCGAAGATTAAACAGATCTTATAATTGGTAGTATTATTTTGCAAGCAGTTCGCACATCGGGAACATAAATTGAAAAAGGTCTTAAAGTGTTGTTGTCATTTGTAATATCTATTCGTCATCTAAAGTAGTTTTATCAGCAAGTTATTGAAAGTGATTATAATTCAAAGTGTTAGATTCCTTATTGATATTAAATTTTCTTACGCGGTTGCATAATAGTTGTATTCGTTAGTTAATTACCTTTTTACTGCAAAAATTATTGTTATTGCAAATTATAGTGAACTTATGTTTATTTAATTTAGCAATATCGCACGTCTGCATGCAATCGCGGTGTTATAAAGGCTTGTAAATATTATAAAAGTATTATTTACCTATTAAATATTAAACACTAAAATCGTAAATAAACTTTTGCAGTTCCATATTAGTGCAAGTAAATGCTGCACTGTAAACAAAATGATTCGGCATACAATTAGTCTAGATCTTATTTATTGTATGTCATACAAGGAATTTAAAAAAAAAAAAATCTTTTCTTGATTTCATCGAAAAGAGTTATTTTTCTCAAACTCATTAAATTCAACATTAAATTTGAATTCCTTTGATTTTATGGAAAATTTCAATTTAAATCATCGCATGCAGGCAGAGGTAAATTTTTATACTGAATTGAGTTATAAAAACTGAACATTAAAATTATTCGCATTTTTTTTTTTATTAGTTATCTCCTCTTCTACACAACACATTGAAATCATTTCAAATTTAGTTTCAATAAACATAAACCTAATAATAACAACAACAACAAGAACAGTAATAAAAGTGATACAAGAACATATTTTAAGAACCTTTTCCCAAAATTCATGGAAAATGAAAACGAAATATGGCGAGCAATTGCTGTTCACTTTAACAATTTTATTTGATCCATTAATCTTTTAACTAAAAGTTCAATACACAGTAATAATTATGTGCTAAAATATAAAACTTATTGATTGTTTTCTATAATAAAATTAAGCTACAATATATGTTTCTCTATCGTTTGGCAGTGATATTTTTTCTTTTATTTTTTCAAATCTTTGAAATGCAATAAATTTGCAGACTAGAGTTCGGATGAATAGTATGCGAAATTATACTTGTGGGTGGGAGTATGTATACAAACATGTACAACAAATAAAACAATTTAAAAAGTTTATCAGCGTCAGCATGGTAGCAGCATCAACATCATCGGCAACATTATTATTACGTGATGCTATGCTGATATTATTAAACTAAACAAAATCAAAACAAAAAAAAAGAAAAGAAAATAAAAACTGTGAACACGTAATTTGTACAAGTTTTCATGAACAAATTGCCTAAACAAAATTCTCAGAAACAAAGAAAGAAGAAAATCTAAAAAAAACAAAAAATCTTTAAAATAAACAGTAAAGAAAATACATACATAAGTACCAAATACCAAATATAAAGTACCATCGCAACGTATTCACAATCATTGTTAACCTAATCATCATCGGCAGCAACAGCAACATTTTTTAATTGTGAACACAACTAAAAACAATTAGAATTTTGTCACTTTTAACATACATATATGTAGGCACGTGTGGTTGACGAATAATATAATAAAGAATGAGGGAAAGGTGTTAGATAACATATTTACAATTGAGTTTGCGCAACATTCAAAGTATTGGCAGTTTATTTACCAGTTACGATATTCTATTAAAGCTGTGAGTTATAAAGAAATTAATTGATATTTAATAAAAGTCTGTTTTAATTTTAATGTATTGTTTATTCCAATAAAGACATCAAACTCACAGACTACTCATTAAATTCGATTTTAAAAAATATCAACCATAATGAATGCGAAATTCGAAAAAAAAAATATAAACTCATACCCAAGAAATTATGAATTTAGAAAAGAAAACATACATACATACATTATATATATCCTTTTGTACAAATATGTATATAGAGAAAGTTCAGAAAGTTAAAAAGTTCACATTTCTGAAATGTTATACGTTAGAGACTGACATGCGCACTTTTTTATAAAGAATCACAATTAAAATGTCTAATTGAACATTTCTTAATTTTAAGCATTCTCAAATAGATTTGTGTCGACATATTTATTTCTTTATGTTTTTGAAAAACTGTTAACATTACTATTATCTTTGGTAATATTAATTACCAAACTAGTTCGTAATCCTGACTAAAAGAATTATAATTACCAATTATGTACGTAATTATGCACGTAAGATTAATTAAAAATTAAGGAAATACAAGAAAATAATATTTGCAATTAAAAACAATTATACACAGAACAAATAAAAACATAATGTTTAAAAGAAGTCTATGAATTTTACTTTTTATTTTTTTCGAGTGAATTCTTTATATTTAACATTTACAAAGTCTACATGATACTAATTAGTCGCCGTTAGTATTTCAGGATTTTCCTTGCTTAAAAGTAATTTCCCTTTTGATTTTTTTTTCTTAATTAACTCAGTTTGTGTTAACGTTGACAATAATAATGATGATAATGGTGACAACAATATTAATTTGCAATTTGAAGGATAGTGCAAATGAGTACATATTAGGTATTTTGGCAGCATATTCTTATATATCATACAAAGTCACCACTCACTAACTCAAATCGCATTACATCTCTACAAATCCAATTAACTATTGTTGTTTTTATTGTAAATGCAATACTACATACTGTAAATGTTTACATCCGTGGCTCTTACACCTCTTCTATGTCTAGTAATGTTTCCTTTTCATTATTCTTTTCATTATTATTATTTTTTTTTTTTTTTTTGTATTACTATTTAATGCTTCGACATTTAACATAAACACATACTCGTACATCATCGCGACAGTAATTTAAAAAAAAATTTTTCAAACCCGACTGAAATCCGACTTACAATGAATGGTAACTGAATTAATTTTCTTTTAGCTTCATTGTGTCTTTTTTTTTAACACCTATAGATAATCCAGATTGTTATTATGCCAAACTCGATCGTCGACTTACTCGTTGTTTGTTGTAAACGTATGTGTAATAGAAATGCTTCAAAATTCAAGCCCGAAACTGCATTTCAACAATGTGGTCGTGCAAAATATTTGAAATTTCAGAAACAAAATTTTTATAATCACTGAAGAAGAGTTCGAAGCAGGATAATCAGCTGGAAAACTCGTCCGTAAGTATGTAAAATAAATACACAACGTTTTTTTTTTTAATGAACAGAAACTTTAATTTTTTTTTTTTT
>QOCX01005039.1:0-13523 GCA_005959815.1 Sarcophaga bullata | reverse complement strand
ATCACAAATCTTAAATATTATTATCAACAATGTTAAATACTAAATAATCGACTAGTAGACGGCAGACAAGCTTCATGCTTCATGACATTATTTTTCTTTCTTTTTTTTAGAAAAATGTTAAAACATTTTTAGGTTATTTTCCTTTCCTATATAAATCAAGTTAATCGCAAAATTGTCATTATCTCGAGTGAAATGGAGCATTGCACTATTAAACATTCTACACAATAGACAGTTCTGTGCCAAATTCTGTAATCGGACGTTGTTTACGAACTTGTATTCGAAACTAGCCTAACTTGCAATCTTCAGAGAAGGAAAAATAGCCGCTAGTTTGCTCAATAAATTTATTGTGATGAAAATTGTGTATAAAAAAAAAAACAGTCAGGTGTTAAAAACTGTAATTGTCCAATAAGTAACTAGACTTTCCTTGGTACTCTAGCAAAAAGGCTTTACCTTGCTCTCAAAAAAATTCTGCTAATGCTAGCTTCAGAAGTAAACGATTTAAAAAAAAGAGTTTCTAACATTTGCTATTTTTCAAGCTAATACCGGCTGGCTTAGCTCACTATTTTAGATTAAATTTTATTAATAACACTTTTTAATACATTTGTTTATTTGCCGCATATACTTGAGGTTAACATTGCGGTCTACTATCCACTGTTGGCCGCTACTGCTAGAATTACAAATGAAATGTTTACGATTTTTATCGTAGTAGCTGTTCTTTCAAACAACAACGAAACACAAACTTTTTTTATTGTATTGTTTATTTTATTGTATTTAAAAATAAAATTAAATTTGAATGCTTTTTAATGCTTTAGAAATATTATCCTTATAGAAATGACTGACTGACAGTCATAGCAAAACGTCAAAATTCTTTCAAGGTTCTGTCAAGTCAGCAGGAACGGCTGTATTCATATGATGTTTATTATTGTGTTGATGATAATAATGTTTAAATGACACGCTAAATTCCGTTATATATTTTCACACACATTCACATTCATTCTCACTTTTATATACTATTTATTATCGTATTATTGTATATCTCCCCACTCTCTCTCTCTATTTTGTTTTACGTGTGTTTGTTCTCTTCATTCTTTTATTTTATATTTTTCTTTTGTTGCTTTTATTTGTACATTCAAAACATAACATAAAGCTAACTAACAAAAACACACAAAAAAACCCAATCACACACATACACAATATAACAACAAAACCTTGGGGATGAATAAAGGACGTTGTTGTTTTTCGTTGTGTTTAATTTTATTTGAAGGTGGACACATAGCCATATAACTTCTTAAAAACAAAAAAATATTTCATTTATATGTTTCTTACAATTTTTTTTTCTTTTTGTTGTATTTCTTGAATAATTATTTTTATTTGTTCGTTTGATTAAACGAGCACATGAAATGAATTCATAGAAAATTTACGGTTATTTACCTTTTCTATAGAACCATCATATTAGTTTGCTTAGATTTCTATTTATTTTGATTTAAACAAATAATTGCACTTTATTTCACCTTTTATTATACAGCTTTTGATTTCATTTCGTATTCGTTTTTTCTCTTCACTGATAATTTTTTATCATAACTATATTATAATTGGAAACAAATAAATAATTTTGAGTTTCCTTCTTCTTTTTAATTTTTTTGCAAAATTTTTATGCCATATTTAATTTTTTTGTATCATCACTTCACCCACTTTTTGTGTTGTTGTTTTCCATGCACTTTCGACGACATATGTAAACGGACTGACTGGATTGGGTGAGCGAGTTTGTTGATTTTTCGTTAGCAAAGAGATTTGAGACAAGACGACGACGTATTAGAAGAAAATATTGAGACAATCGATATTTTATCGCAAAAAAATTTTTTTTCTTTCCATTTTATTATAAAGCGATTTTATTAATAGTGAAATTGCGGGATTTTTTTATTTAATCCATTAAATAAATGCAAATATGGTCAAGCAATTTAAGAGTTGATTATATTTGTTTCGATTAGAGGTGTTATTTTATTTGCAAATTTTTTAATAAAAAATGAATTTCCCCAGTTAGCAGGGTAGAAAAACACTTGATACGAGTCGCCCATATTTGCTTCATTTACTTGGCAAGGTTGTTGAAAAGGTATTGTTTGTTAATAATTATTGGGCAACGCGGTAGTAAGGAGATGGCCACATCAACCAATATGTGTTTGGACAGTAACAAGGACACTACGTTTGTTAAATGTACGTCGTTTACTTAGTGTTTGTGACTCCACTAATCGAGACACAAACGACACGGTAATATAGTGCAAAATGTCATTACTTACATATCAGCAATACCGTTTTTGTGTGGAATGAGATTAAATTGGTAAATTTCATTTTGATGCACCACACCGGATAAATTCGCTGTATCTGTATAATACATTACACATTTGAAACTCACCATAAAAAGTATTTTTTATGTTTAATGTACTTTTTTTGATCGTGTTAAAATTTTGAAATAGTATTGAACTATAACCGAAAGAGTACGTTTTTTGCATCAAATGGTAACATGTTTCTCAAAACAAAAACGGTTGTTTGATTCGAAACGTAAAAGTTCCGTTTAGTCAAACAAATATCGACGGAAATTCTACGTCTTTATTGCTTTTCGTATTCTAAAAACGAACAACGTTGGGCTTTAACCGCATTATTTTGAATGCCTATAATAATAGTTGAAAAGCTGAATCCATAAAATCTGTAATAATAAAAAAAGGAAAATTTACAAAATAATTTAAATTTAATTTTCTAATTTTAATTTTTTAGAATCTTATGGCAATGGCAATCGAGAACACAAACTACACCAATGGTAATGCAGTGTACATAGCGCAGTAGTTATGTCGGTGAATGCATCCGCTAACAGAGACGAAAATTACTTATTCTAGACACGTACCGATTCGCAATATGTATACAGTACATTGATCTATGGTAATATAGTACAATTTCGAATAACCACATTTTGGTGAGTTCCAATTTTATTCACCACACCGGACAAATTAACCACAGTTTGTAAAAAACTCACCACACTAAAACACACCATTATAACAAAATTCACCACACTTAAAAGATTAAATTTTTCTTTCAAACAAATTCCAACAACAAATCCAAACAAGATTTATTTATTTATTTTATTTTTTTACTAACTACCTGCTAGACAGACAGACCATAAAAATGTTCAGTAAACGAACAGTACTAATTTTTACTTAATAAAGCAGAAATCGGAAAAATGTTGTTAGAAAAATGTTAAAGAAAACGAACAAAAAAAAAAAACGACGTCTCTTTCACCATGGCCTCCCATAAAGCAAAATTTTGGCATCAGTATTGCCAAGAAGGAAAACTTATTCTAAAAACCTATTATAACTAAAAAGTACTTTTTTGTATCAAATAGTACTTTTGTAAATTATTTAATTCATCCTAAGCTAATTTATTTTACGCCCTTACTTTTTTATACATGAGTGGTGGGATCTACAGTTTAAAGTCGACTCCGAACGACAGATTTTTAAGAATATTTATCGTGGAAATTTTTGCAGAAGTTCCCGGAGAAAAAAGTACCTGTAAGCGTAGAGGGGGTACTGAGGGGAAATTTTTCAACACTGTTCTTTCTATGTACAACATCAAAGTATCAAGAGTTTGTGAAAGGAAACTTTTAGAGTGCAAAAATGAAAATAAATATTTAAAAGATTTGGTCAAAGTAAATGCAATTTAACCGACGAGTATTTACATACATACGTAAAGTCAGAAAGAAAGTTTTACGGAAGTCGATCCGTGTTTTAAAAATGAGAGTAAAAATCTTACGAAAAATTTTTTGCGTTTACACGATTAGCATCTTAAAATATAAAAACAAGTAATGCATCCCCGATCTAATAAAGTTTGATGGTTTTAAATAAATTTTATTAATCGAAAAGAGAAGTACGACTCTTGCTTTTTCACCCGTATTATCTCTCAATGTCGTACGCCATCATTACATACTGAGTTTACACGACCTTACAATCTACAAACTCTTTTCTGTCTTACGATTTGAGTGATCGATCAAATCCCATTTAAGACTTGCCATCCAAATGAATCAAAGTCGCTTATTTCTAAGTATTAAGTGGTTTTGTGGATTAGCGAACATAGGAGAAGTGGTGGTTTCGATACCCAATTCAACTGCTGTAGGATAATGTCAACCAGATATAATGACAAAAGGCAGTAGTAATCTATAATTTGATTGGAGTTAATTTGTCCACTTCGGGAGAGGAAGTCTGCCCGCCTCAAACTACTGGCAACAAGCGATAATAAAGTATTGGTATTTAAGGACAAGAAGTTACAATCGTTCTCGGAAAATAAAAAAAATTTATATCCAAAACTGCATGTTCAAACTAAAATGAAACATGGAAACGATTCTGAAACTGGCATCTTTTGATCACTAACAACTTTCCTACCGAGTTTGACGGGATTTTTGATGGTTCAATCGATAGACATATAACATTTCGCTTTTTACTTTGCGCCCATTCTTGCTGAAGATCACATGTAGCGGAGGTTGGTAGTGGTGACAAGCAAATCATAAAGGTGAGCCTGAATACTCGCTGAAGATAACGTCAACTAGGCATTGGAAACATTCCGCGTTTCTCTGCCACACTAAATTAAGATATGATGGTGATGTGAAGGCGGTTTCTTATAGCCCATTGGCTCCAGATTATTAATGGGCAGTGGATTGTGTTTTGGAACCTGGACATTCATAGTCAAACGGACCTGGCACAGTTATTCTGGATACTATTGGCAACCAACAAGTCTGTCTTCCAACGTTTGAGGATAGGATATATTGTAGAACCAGACCCCTGTTCGCTACTAACTGATACCAAAGGCTTTCAGCGGAGATGCATTTTTTTAGAGATGTTAGTTTGGGTCAGGGCGTAATTTATTTGCATTCCGTAGTAATTAAGAGTATTGTAGTTCTTAGGAGGGCATAGGTTATAATCATCTGTTAAAGTAGGAAGTTAATTAAATTTTTTGGTCGATGCGATGCGCAATGGTTTGATTGCTACATAGTCTACCCAGAGGTGGGCGACAGTTGAAATCAATGAAGTTAACTTGGGGTTACAGAGGAATGTTGAAGTATGCGATAATCGAAGTACCTGGCCAGTATGGCAAAATAATCAGGCTAACTCAGGACGGCTTTGGTAAAGTCTGGATAACAGTGAAATGAAATTAATAGTTGCTCTAATGAGTTACAACGAATTGCCTTGAGCCGGATAGAGTATATGCAACTAACAGCGCACAAACAGGCTACGCGATTGGGTTTACGGTGTTACTGCGATAAGTCATGGGACTGTAATGATGAAGGGCATCTTCAATCCTACCCCATTAATTCAATATCCATCTCAACTCTCATTTAGGTTAACAGACATTGGATTAGCAAAAGTCAAGAGCATATAAATGTATAGTCTTTATAAATAAAATTTATTATCTTACATTTTTAGCGTTTTACGTCTTTCGTAATACTTCTGTACTATATTACCAAACTAGCGGGACCTAAGAAAACTTATCTAATTTATTAAATACTTTATTATCTTTTAAATTTAAATTTGAACTTTTAATACCCTGTAAACCTTGGAAATATCTTATTAAAGATAAAAAGATAGATGAAAGGAAGTATGAATTTAAGATTGTATGTGTGAGTAGAAAGGGCATAATACAGTCGTTTTATACCGGCAGTCAAAGATACATCGCTGCAACCAATCAATCATTAATTGCTCTGTTACAGTATACAAGTCGGAGAGTCTCTCTGTTGCTGGGATGATGGACTGGATGATCGTTTACAGTGCGTCTCTGTTTACCTTTTTAATATTGCGATGTGTGAAGTTTAATTTTCGTATTTTTTTCTTTTTTGGTTTAACATTAAATGTGATGATGATGATAATGAAGATGGTGGACCAAAATTAATAAAAACTTTACGTATTTGTGCAGTCGCACACATTTGCTCGCCAGACATCGTTAAGTTAAGAAGTTGTTCGAAAAATAAAAAAAAAATAATAAACCCTCTAAACAAAAATTTTTAAAATTTAATTAAACAAAGAAAAAAAGAAAAAAAAGAAAAAAATAAGAAAAAAACACTACGATTTACACCCATACAGATAGTTGTTCAGCATAAGAGAAGAAATAAATAAACGCTCTGCGTCCCAAACGCACACAATACAAAAATTCGGGAGACGTGATCTAAAAAAAAAAAAGAAAGAAAAAATACTGTAGTTAAGCTTGTACTTTTTTTTATTATTTACAAACATATATAAAAAAACTTAAAAAATAATAAAAAGAAGAGCAGAAAGAGTACGAATTAACGTGTGTCTACTTAAAGCGCTTACTGCTCCATACAGTTCCGTAAATCTCGCATCGCAGACAATTGAATTTTTTTTTGCGGCGATCGACAAACGGAAAAGAAGGTGTGAGTGAGTGTTTATAAGAGTTACGAGAAAACGAATTTTTTTCACTTGAATTAAGTTGAAAAAAAAAAAGAAATTAAATTCGAAATAAATTTACCTCAAGAGAGTAAAATTTACACAAAAAAAAAAAAAATAATAAAAAAGATAATAATTTTAAGTAAAAGTGTCTGAAATTTTGTTTTATTTCTGTTTTTTTGCTCGAAGTGTACAGGAAATAAGTTTAAAAGTACAAGAGAATATTGCCAATTACAGATTAAAGGAGTTCTGTGGAAATATTTTTAATATTACCCATGTAAGTATAATACACGCTTAATAATATAATACTGTAACGCAATACTGTTTTATTAAGGAAATAATAATAAAAAAAATTGAAATAGTAAATTGTGATGATCATACTGACGTATACTTGTAGGCAAGTTACAAAGCATTTTCATGCAATTTACGTTCTGTTTTGAGGTTCTAGTTCAATGGAAACTAGTTGGTTTAGTTGGTAGCGTGTAGAACTTCAATTCCCGAGGCCGTGTGTGGACTGCCACGTAGGGGCTCTGGGTGTTTGTTATTGTTTGTATGATATTACGTATGATTAACTGCATTAGAAAAAAGAAAATGAGAATTATTGCCAAGCTATAAGAAGTTTTCTCGATGGTCATTAAAAAAGTTGTCGTATACTACCCCTCTCTTCTCTCTCCGCTTACAATCTATCTTTCCTGTATTCCACACATATTATAAATAGGAGTCACATACTGAGTGAAGGGCAAAATCAGAGAAAGAAATTTATTTCAATTCAATTAAACCTTTTGACATTCGCCTACTAAATGGACGAAGACGTTTTCAAAGTATACGATGGTCTAGGCTTGTATTTTATAAGTTGCTTGGCATAAATAAGTCTTATAAACATTTCATATTTTATAAAATTTGGTTTAAAAATTCGGAGTGAAGACATCGTAGTTTAGTATGTAGAGTATTAGACGTGAGGCCACCCAAGATCAGACGTCTCCAACTAAACGAAATGTAAAAAAAATATTTCTTCCTCTACTTACTCTCAGCAGTTTTGTAGCAAAAACTCTGAGAGTAAATTTAATTCCTATGATAAGTTTTTCAAAAATCTATCGTTCGAAGCCAACTTTAAACTGTAGGTGATGCCATTCGTGGATAAAATTCTTTCTGGCCAAAACTTTGAAAGTAAAATAAAATTGCCATGAAAAGTTTCTCAAAAAAATCCGTCTTTCGCAGTCGACTTTAAACAGTTGGTCCCGCTACTCATCGATAAAATTAACACACACCAAGCATGGGTGGTGTAAGAAGCTAGGTTGTGATTCTGACTGAAAGGATGTAATGACCAATTATGTATGTATGTATGTATGTATGTATATATGTACGATAAAAAATATGAAATAAAAAAATTCTTTTAAAAATTTCTTTTACTTTGTGAATATAAATTTAAACGCAATTAAATTTGTTTGTAAGAGAAATTAAAATTAAAAAATTAATTTCTACAAATGTGGCGAACTACAATAGGAAATTAATTTTATTTTTTTTTTTTAATATTTTATCTTCGCATTACGCATAACGCTTTCAGAATACTTGCATGTAAAGTACTTTGTATAATAATAACTGAGATTGTGCTAAATATTTACATACAACTGTACGTGAACATGTAAAAAATGCCGATTGTCAGTGTTATTTTTATTAAACAGGAAACCCATTTTTTTAAAGCAATTTATTTTTATCATAGAGTCTTGCCTTACAATTAAAACAGAAAAATACACAAAGAGCCTTAAAAAAGCAATAAAACTTATAAAATAAAGAAGAAAAAAATTGTTTACTGTTTGGCATTTTTTGTTTTTATCATCACTTCTTTTTAAAAGAATGACAATTGTTGCCTTAAATGGTTACTTTAATGAAAGGTTTGACTGCAAAAGGTGCAAAAGGCCCAAAAATTTCAAAGATTTTCGATTTGATTTTAAAACATTTTATTTTTTTTGTAATTATTATAATATTTGGGCATTAATTCGCGAATATTTGTATTGTAAAATATAAAAAAAAGAAGAAATAAGTCAAGGTCATTGATATGTATTATTTGTTTACCTTTTCTTTTTTTATTTGCCCTCTTCACATTTAAATTTAAATTAGCAAATCAACAGACAAACATAAAAAAAATGAAATTAAAAACCAAAAAAACGATGTGGAAATAGATACGTCAATGGGGTGAAACACAAATACTATGAAATATAAAAATTCATACACGATCGGTTACAAGTATTTAAAAAATTCATACAAAATCGGATAAAAGTATTTAAAAAATTTTCAAAATATTTATGCACAATATATTCTAATAAATATGGTAAATAAATATTCATCAAAAAAGTGATACTTCTTTTTTTAAATTAATAAAAAAAAATAAAAATAAAAAATAAGTGTGTGTGTATATACCAGTAGGTATAAAAAGTCTGCATACTTCAAAATTTTTCAAATTAATTTAAGTTTAAAAGCAGTCTCCCCTAATAAATTAGCAAGCAAGTCTGTTTGACAGCTATCGGTGACATTAAATTTATCGATATATAATAGAAAAACGATATATTATTAAAATTAAATGCATATTTTGTACAATTTTCATTTGAATTCATGTTTTTATGTTATTTTGCATTATTAAAGTGGATTACAATCTCCATTTTTTCATTATGAATCGTAAAAAAATAGTCGAATTTATTTTATTTTTCTTATTTAAAAAGTGTTGGCCATACGGTAGTACAACATTGCTGTAGTCTAGTAGGTAGTGTATTGGCTTCTTAGGCGTGAGGCCATCAATATGAAAATATGAAAAAATTATTCTTTGGCGACTTCCTCTGGCAAAAACTCTGAGAGTAAATAATAATGCCATGAAAAATTTCTAAAAAAAATCTGTCATCCGGAATCAACTTTAAAATGTAGGTTCCGCCACTCATGTATAAAATTATCAAACACGGCTTAAGTGATGTGAGGAGCTAGGTCGTAATCCAGATCGAAGGGTTGTAATGACCAATTATGTACGAGTATGTAGACGATAGCGAGATTTCACTATTCTTTACAAAGATTGATAAATAATTGCAAGAAGATCAAAAGTGTCTAAAAGACGGTCCTCTAAACTTTCATAACGATAAAAGGGGTAAGTTACTCAAACTACTCAGAAAGATCGTAAGAAGGCCGGTTCCAAATTGGCAAAGGATGTTGCAATCAACTTCATATCTCCCACAGCTATGCTGGAGACTCCATTGTATCTAAACCCTTTGCAAATGATAGTTAAGACAAGAGCCAAGTAGACTATGAGGAAGGTAAACTGAACAAGTCTAACAAGAGCTTCATTGCAGAGAGTATCATAATCTGACAAATGGATTGATTGCAAATACTTTGCAACAAATCTGAGTAATAAAAGTGTACGAAAAAATGTGGCAGCTACATTTTCTTTTAAGAGAGTACACCATTTTGTGGTATGTACACGGATAGCTTAAAGGCAATTTGGGTGACAGCGACAGCGATGTTGCTCCCAGGTCATATGGAAATCCACAGCAATAAAAATGTAGATGAGAATTCTAGGAGGCCAGAAAATGTCGTATATCGAGTGAGAACAAGAATTTTGAAAAATATACACACAAGTAGCTGGGATTTCTGTTCAAGCATTGTAACCTCTAAGAACATTACATCCGAATAGATATCGCTTCAAATCAAGTGTGCAGATTCTGTGATTAAGAAAACTAATCATTAGAGCACACATTTTAGATCTAAGAGGCGTTAATACAATTTAGTGCGAGACAGGGAGTTATCTCTACTGAATAGTAAATTGTCTGGTTGCTGTACGTTAGTAACTTTATACAACAACAACATTGTATTTTATTCTTATTGAGACTTGTGTAAGCAAATTGTACAACCAACATTTTGTCCATTACAACCCTTCAGTCAGAATTATGATCTAGCTACTCACACCATTTATGTTGTGTGTGTTAATTTTGTACGTGAGTGGCGGGACCTACAGTTTAAAGTCGACTCCGAACGACAGATTTTTGAGAAACTTTTTCATGGCAATTTTATTTTATTTACTCTCAGAGTTTTTGCGAGAAATCTGCTGAGAGGAAGTCGCCGCCGAAGAAATATTTTTTGGAATATTTCGTTTTTGATGTCTGACCGGGGGAGTTGAACCGTGGGCTTTCGTCTAATAAGCCAATACACTACCTATTGGACTCCACAATGAGTATGCCAGAAATAAATTTAAAATTGATTTCTAACTAGCAAGAGATTAAAAAAATTTTTACAAATTATCACACGAATAACGATTTTAAAAGAGTCTGTAAGAGTGCAGTATTGTTTAAGTTGTAAAAAATAATTGCTAATAAAAGAAAAAGTTATAAAAACAAATAAACAACAGACATAAGGGAAATATATTGTACATATTTGTTTTTAGTTTTAATTATTAAATAATATTTGTTTTATCTACACATAAAATCATTGCTTTTAAAATTCAGTTTTTTATTGTTTTTTTTTTTGCACAATAAAAGAATTCATAATTTGTGCATAATTAACAGACTTCAGTTGTAATTGAAATAATTTTTCTTTTTTAATAACAATATATGGTTTACACTCCTACAAACAATTTAAATTTGATTATAACAACAAATTTGTTGACATTTAATTGCACAATTCACTCTCTAAAATAACCCACTGTGCAGTTTATTGCTGCCACAAACTGTCATAAACCAAATAAATTTTTGTTAATTTTTATTTTTTAGATCTTCAAGATGTTACATGACGTTTATTCATACATACGAGTCTGTATTTGTTTTATTTTTTCTTTTCTTTTTTTTTCTTTCAATTTGTTTTGTAAGTTTTGTGTTTATTTTTTAAACATTTCTTGTTATTAATCATTACTTTTTCTTCTTCTTCTTCTTCTTTTGCATTTGAATCAATACAAATCGAATTAACCTAAAAACATACATGCATACATACATGCATGCAGCCATACTTACATGTTCATACAATGTTACTCTCTTTTTAATTTCAAAAGAAAAAAAAAAACTCTTTTTCGTCTTTGCCTGAAAATATTACCAAAATGAGTGATCATGATCATGATCATGATATTTTTTTTAAAATGTTTTTACTCTCACTCTCACTCTCGTTTTATTTAAACTTTTGACTTTTGTTTACGACGTTGTTGTTGTCAATCGTTTTTGGTTTTGGTTTTGAATAAAGTTATTTGGTAACTTTGGTTTGCATGAATGGATTGTTGACCTGTGCTGTTTTTTTGGATATTTTTTTTAATTTTAATAAAAAATAGATTAAAAAATAATAATAAAACAGAATTTTAAATACTTTACATACATTATGTACAAAAATAAACGTAAAAGAAAAACAGAATGGCAAATAGTAAGAAAGAATAAACAATAAATTCGATTTATTGTTAGGTTAGGTTAGGTTAGCGGGTAGCTTGCCGTTTATAGGCAAGTTCACTCGGCGCATTATGTTGTCCGGCGTGATGTAAGCCCCCTTGTCATGAACCAAACCGAACTCTGGATGACATACATTACCTACAAAAACAAACGTAAAATAAAGACAGAATGGAAAATAGTAAATAATAGTAAGAAGGGATAAACAATAAATTCGATTTATTGGTTAGATTAGGTTAATGAAAGCCCCCTTGTCATGATTCGTTAGTTGTGGGTTTGAACCAACCCGAACTCTGGATGAATCTGGCCAATTTCCTCAGTGTAAAATTCAAACAATCAAACATTCTGTCACCCAAACACTGATGACAACTGTCCTCAAGGGTAGGGCACTCGCGTAAAAGATTCTGCAGTAATCCTAGTGGGGCCGATCGAGCCTATTAGCGAAACTGCCAATAGCACAATGTCCCGTTAGAATTTCTTTTAGAATGCGAACTGTTCTCTTGTCGTATTTTAAATGTAATTTTTTTAAAAGGTTTTCATTCCATTTTTCGTGTCTCTTTTTATCACCCTAGTTTGGACTTCGATTTATCTTTACTATCCAGCTTGTAAATTGTTTATACCTCAGCCTAGAAGTGGTTTGTGGGTTAGGGTTGTATTTGGTTTAATAGTGCGTTTAAATTCTTTTCATTATATGGAATGACTTAAAATTATTTCCTCAGACCATGTCAGCCCACAGTAAAATTCAATCAAACTATGGTTCGAATGATGCCGTTAGGTCTAGAATATAACGTCTTTGACATGTGTGCCACGGCCTCTGTATCTGGCGCATAAATTGCGTTGAATTTAGTCTATGGCATATGTTATGTTGGGTTTGACGGCCACTGTGGTTTGCAACTTAAGAAAAGCCCACAAGAAAAACTAGATCAAATCGCGCAATTTTGGTGGTCACTTGAAATCACTGCTATGTGAGATGACCATGCTTTCAAATTGCTCGTGTAGAATATCCAATGTGTCATGAGCCGGGCGGTGCGTCGGGATTCGAAACTGACATAGCAATTAATGTGCAGATCACCCAACGCAGGCTAAAAAGGAGGATATGATATGAGCGGAACACTGAAATCGCTAGATTTACCCCGTTTAACTTTTTCTAATGGAGTTTTCTTATGTCACAGGTGCTTGAGAATAAGCCACAAACAAAACAGTTATCAAATCTAACATCACCCATGCCAATCAACATAATTTATATGCCAGTATCATGGAAAGCTAGAGCAGCCATGGCAGACTTTTGAACCACTTTATATACCACACGTAGTAATGATATCACACACACACGCCTTGTTTCATTAAAATTTAAAGATAATCGATCATATTAATTTATCATAGATTTTCACATTTTGTGAGCAGTTTTTTCACCCAATAACCACACTGTGACTGCTTTAAAATTTATGTTTTTTGTTTTTGTTTATTTTCATCTCTTTTTCTTGTATTGATTCATTTATGGTCAGTTTAAAATCCGTTGGTTACCAACTTGTTAAAAATTTTTTTTTAATATTTTTTTATTGTTATTGTTGTTTTTGTATAATGAAGCTGTTAAAATTTACAGTGGCAATCATAATTTCATGAATTTAGCATATTTTAATAGCAAATAACAATCAATTTAGCTTCTAAATTTAAAGAAATTGGGAAA